>VDFB02256539.1:124638-136415 GCA_007258455.2 Sequoia sempervirens | reverse complement strand
AGAATATTGGCACTTTATCTCAATGCATTTACAAAAGAGAATGTTCTTACAAAACATGTTGAAAATTCCCAAATAGGAAAAAATATGGAAATACATATAGAACAACCAAAAACAAGTCATCCCATGCAAATAAAAAGTGTCCAAGAGCTAAGACATCCAAGTAATTCACTAGAGTGTGAAAACACAAAAAATTGAATAAAATGTACTTGGAGAGAAATCTAGAAAAAAGCATGGATGGCTATGAAGATCTTTGAGAGATCGTCCCAACACCACTAGAATTGTGAAAAATAGAGAAACAGATCAAAAGTTATGAGCTTAGAAATAAAAATAGAACTTCTAACTTCAATAGGTTGTAGAATGCACTAGTAGAAAAAAATGGTGATAAAACACACACCACTAGAAATTTGACGAAACTATCTTTCCAATGATATCTTGTTCACCCAATTTCGATATCGTATGCCCAAGTTATGGCCAAAAGAAAAAATAGTTCCTTTAAAAAGAGAGCTTGAAGGGGCCTGTACCCTACGACCATACTCTTGATGTCATGTTGAATATTCTGTAGAATATTTTTAGTTGTCGAAAAAAAAATCTCAATGTCTCTTTAGTCGTGGAACTTTTCAAAAAAGGTTTTCTCCATGTACATCTAGTGTTATGTGTTATTTCTTATTTTAATTTATTGTCATATGTGTTTCACCATGTTACATTTCACATTTTATGTTAATCATATGATAATCTAACTGGTTAATCAAATTTTATCATTATTTTATTATGCTTTCATTATGTATTTTACCTTGTTCTCAAAAAAATTACCCTGAATGATTTTAGGCATCCAATAAATTCTAGTGAGACACGAGTAGTGGGTTTCAAAACTACTTGATATTCTCAAAAAAATGTTATCAAATGATTTTTTTCCTTCTTATTTTAATAAAATTAAAATCAAGGGATATCTTGTTAAACTATGTGTACATATCCTCTTATGACACCACTAGTTTACCCTAGGTTTATAGCTACACATGGTTGATTCTCAGACAATAACCATGGACCATTGTATTTTGTTATTCAATTATATGCCAACGTTCACCTAGTTTGTGATGTTAACTACTTAAATATCATTTATTATTATGACCAAGGGTAGAGAAAATATCTCATAGGGATTAGAATTGTCATTTATGACTGTGAGCATCCATTAGAAATCTGCAAATAACTAAACTTCATGCAAGGGTTAGTACTTCACAAATCCTTCAAAATGCTCCTATGAAATACCTTGTAAATGCTTCAAAATGCAACAAATGATAAGAAAAGACTAAAAGCATAATGAAAGCAATTAACAAGTTACCTATTCCATAGTGGATTGGTATCACATGTGCTAGTGACCCTTTCCCAACCCTTGCTAAGAAGCCAAAATGATAAAATGCAAATGGAGATGATGAGCAAGATGAGTTCTCAAACCAAGAGAGTAACCTTGCATAAAAGTTGTGGATGGATGAATGAGGATTAAGCCTTCTTTTATAGATTTTCTTGATGAGAGATTGGCCAAGAGGGTGAATGTGGGACTAAAGATCCTCCAATGAGAAGAGGCCACTTGTCAAGTGGTGAGTGGTCAATGGATGTGCAAGATTTGGGAAGAGTGCCCATGAGAGGGAGAATTTGAATTCAAATTTTGCAATAAATTTTGAGAAGGGGACAAGAAAAACAGCAATAAATGCTATGTTGGAGGGACAAATCAACTTGTCATGTTGAGGGAAAATGAGGGTTTTTAATAAATCAATAAAATTGATTTATTTGTGCAAGTGGAGATATCTAGAGAATGCAAGTGGGTGATATTAGTATTTAATTATGGTTAGATTAAATAAATGATGATTATGTTAGTTTAATGATGATTAGGTGAGTTGACTTTTAAGACTTTGATATTTGATTTATTTAAATTAGAAAATGATGGAATATGATTTAGGATTTGATTTAAATGGATGTTTGATTTATTAAAAGGTTGATGATAATGTTTATTTGATTTTAAATGACCTTAGGAAATGGAGATTAATGAAATTACCTACTAAATGAATGAAGGTGAACCTAATGTGAAATCTAGTTCAGTTGATGAATGAACCTAATCAAATGTAGAATGTTAATTTTGCATGTCTACATTTTGCCCCTCTTTGAAGCAATGTACTTGTTGCGTTGGTTCAAAGAATAAACTTGCCATGATCAAAATAAAAAAAATTCTAATTTTTCGGATGCCCCAGCGGAAAGAAGTACACTAGTACATTGCCCCCTTGAGAGATTGAGCAAAAAGATTCGATTTGAGGGTCGATCTCGCGATAAAGAGGTTCAAAATGGGTGGTTATGGACGATGATGCAAAGATGATGATTTTAAGATGTTTAGAATAGCAAATCTATATTATCCTAAACAACTTAAATGATTATATGATGCGAGATGGATGAGATGGGTGATGAGATATGTTGTGATTATGCAATGGATGATTTATGAGATGCTTAGACTAACAGATCTATATTATGATGATGATATGCATGTGAGATGATATGTAGAATACTGATGATTTATGGATGCAAGATGAATGCCTAATGGATGCATGATGGATGTATTAATAATGATGATTAATTATTCACGCTGTGATGTTAGTGCGGAAATGAAGAAATTAGATGATGACAAGAGGATCCAACAAGCCAACATAATGAGAGATGATGATGAGAAATGATGATGAGAAATGGATGATTTGCTTATCAAGGATTGGGATTTTCAAAGGGTCACTTACTTTATGTTTGATAACACACCTAAGTACGATGCATCAAGGTATGAAGAGGTCGGGATGGCGTTGTACTTAGTGTGATGGACTGTTTCGACAAAATAGATAGGAGTATTCCTGTTCACACTTGACATATAGAAACCTTGCTAGGATGCACTTTAGAAGTTTCAAAACACCTCAGACCAAAACACAGAAAGGTATAACCAATCAATGCAATAGTCAACAAGCTGTCTAAAATATCCTCTATACATATCTAACAAAGAAAGTATTCGCCAAGTTATTTTACAGGAACATCCAACAAGCACAACAGACAAAAGGATAATGATCGTTGCCCCATTCCTATCTCTAAATCCTTTCATTCGGATATCATCGAGAGGTCCTTGGAATGGCGCAATAAGATAAATCAAAAAGAAAGATCAAGTACACAAGCAATCAGATATTTCTTCATACCTTGAGCGAGGAGGATTTGTGTTTTTAAGGATAGAGCAAACTTATAGCCAAAATAATGCCCATTGTAGGAAAGGATACATCCTAGGACATGTTAGTGGATGGTGGCACATCATTTTGTTTATCCAAAGTGTTCTTTCTGATAAATAATGCCCCTTGTAGGAAGGATTCATCCTAGGACATGATGTTATCAGATGATTGATATGGGATTGTTTGGATGATGGACTATTGACACAAAGACTTGACCAACTTGTTTACGTACTAACTTAGACTTGAGGCTTGACGCGTTTGAGATTTACTTTTAACCTACTAGACTTGTTTCTAACTATTTCACCAAAGGTTGAGGATGATGATCAATTTATTATGAATGGTGTTTATTGGTGCACCATGAGATGAAATGGGATGGATTTTTTCAAATATTTGGATGTTTTGACATTTTGCAATGTTTTGAGGTTGTTTTGGTATTTTTTAGTTTTTGCCACAAATGTTTTGATTTTGTTCCAATGTTTTTGGGATTTTTAGAGATTTTGAGCCGAATACTAACCCTAAAGACCTATCCTAGGGGCCTCGAGGGGCTGATGACAGTTAGCCTTGCCTCGTTATACGCGAGACCCGATAGTTCGTGACGACTTGACCGATTCTGAGGATGAAGATATACATGATGAATTATTAGGTTTATTATGTGGACTCCTAAAGGGCCCGACCTAAATATCTCGAGGGGATGATCAAAGATCAACCTTGCCTATGTTCAAGCTTCGGAGACGGCGTAGTTTTGACAAAGCGCGACCTTGTATTTGGCTTTGAATAGCTTTTGACTGTTTTGGATTTTCGATGTTTTGATGTTTTGGATTTTCTAATTTTTTTGATGTTTTGGATTTTCTAATGTTTGATGTTTTGGATTTTCTAATGTTTTGATGTTTTTGGATTTTCTGATTTTGAGGACTTTAAGACCATACACGAATCTGATCCGATGAGAATGTGCCCCCAGCGTGCTGTAATAGACTACTCTGATAAAGGCAGGACAAACTGACCTTGAGGATGGGCCGAGTAGTACTAGGAGGGATCATGATACGAACAAGGAACCAAGCTATGGTACGGATGCGAATGGATGTGTGATGGATGGAGACCTGAATGTAATGGATGATGGAAGCGAAATGGAGGGATGATGCCGAACAAGTCGTAGAGATCCTGGGGGATGGAAAGTGCTTATTTACACAAGGCGCCTGTTTGCCAGGTTTTCACCAAGGTACTTTCCCAAAGTGCCACCAAAGTGGTTTTCACTAGAGGGCGATTTTTTGATCCTTTTTGATTTTTTATTTTTTACGCTTTTTTTGATTTTTTGTTGTTACCAAGATGCACGATTTGCTGAGTTTTTACATTTGAAGTAGCCATTTTTTTAGGACTTTTTTTTTATTTTTTGGATTTTTTGGTTCTATACCTGGAAGAATTAGGCATAAAACTTTTTGAGATGGGAGCTATTCATGGGCTCCTGCAGAGGTTCCCCTTCGGGTGTTGATAGTTGATATGCCCCTGATTTATAGCTTGCTGTGAAGATGAAAGGCCCTAACCAATTAGGTTCGAACTTGCCTTTGTTGTTGGGATTTGGGACATTCTTCTGATTTTCTTTTAAGACCAGTTCTCTACCTTGGAAAGTCCTACTTCTGATCTTCTTGTTGTAGCTTCGTTTGAGTCTATTTTGATAGACTTGTAAGTGATTCAAAGCATCGATCCTTCTCTCATCCAGTAACTCCAACTCGTTTAATCTTGACACCCGATAGTCCTCATCAGTGATGAGATTTTACAATGATATTCTAAGGGATGGGAGCTCGATCTCAATGGGGAATATAGCCTTCGATCCATAGACCAAGGAGAATGGGGTGGCGCCAGTGGGTGTGTGGATGCTGGTTTGATAAGCCCAGAGGGCAGGATTATTCTGCAGATGCCAGTCATGACCTGCGTCATTGACTATTTTCTTGAGGATTTTGAGGATGGTTTTGTTTGTGGCTTCTGCTTGGCCATTGCCTTGGGGATAGTATGGGGTGGAGAAGTGATGTTGGATTTTGAATTTCTCGCACAAGTCACGAACCTCTTGGTTCTTGAAGGGTGTCCCATTATCTGAGATAATGGCTTGTGGGACACCATAACGATAGATGAGATATTTCAGGATGAATTTTGAGATCTTTCCAGTGATATAGGTCATGGGTATGGCTTCCACCCACTTTATGAAGTACTCAGCTGCAGTGATAATGAATTTATGGTCGTTGGATAAGGTGGGTGAGATTTTCCCAATGAGATCGAGTCCCCACTATGAAAAAGGCCATGGTGTAACAATTGGATGAAGCTCTTGAGCTGGAGCATGGATGAGGTCCCCATGCTGCTGACATTGTAAACATCTTTTAGCATGATCATATGCTTCTCTTTCCATCGTGGGCCAGTAATACCCCAGCCTTAGCAGTTTCTTGGTAATGGTTATTCCACTCGAGTGTGAGCCACAAATGTCGTTATGAACTTCAATTAGAGCAGTTAATGCCTCCTCAACATTTAGACAGCGTAGTAAGGTACCCTCTATGCTTCTACGGTATAAGGTATCACCTAGGATGACAAATTTGGATGCCTTTTTGATAAAGGTTTGTTTTAGGCTTGATGGTAGGTCAGCGAGTATGACTCCTATGTGAAGATATGTGTAGATGTCTTGATACCAAGGATCGCCAAGACCAACGATTTGACACACATATTCTGATTCCGGTACCTCGAATGTGGGAACGAGAAGTTGCTCGATCATAAATTCGTATTTCGGCACGTTGTGAGGGATGTCTACTAGAGACCCAATTGTAGCCATGGCGTCGGCGACTCTGTTGTTGGTTCTTGGAATCTACTCAAATGTTATGTCGATGAAGGATTCCTTTAGAGTCTCCACCAATTTCTTATATGGGGTTAGCTTGTCATCCTTTGTCTGATATTCATTATTGACTTGATTTATGATCAACTGAGAGTCTCCATATACCTTGAGAGCTATGATATTCCATTGCACTGTTATCCTGAGACCTATAGTCAAAGCCTCATATTTTGCTATGTTGTTAGTGCAAGGAAATGCCAGTTTGTATGATCTTGGTATGCAGTCCCCCTGTGGGGTGATGAAGAAGACACCAGCTCCTGATCCATGTTGTGTATATGACCCGTCGAAGTATAGTTTCCAGTGATCAGCAACATTGAGGTTAAAAATAGACTCATCTGGAAACTCTGAGACAAGGGGATTCTCAGAATAAATAGGTGCTTCTGCTAATTGGTCTACAATAACTTAACCCTTGATGGCTTTTCTTTCAACATACTCGATGTCATATTCTGATAATATCATGACCCATTTTTCCATTCTGCCAGTTAACATTGCCTTTGATAAGAGATATTTAAGGGGGTCAATATTGGCAATAAGCTTGATCTTGTGTGCCAACATGTAATGTCTGAATTTTTGGGGTGCAAACACTACTGCGAGGGAAGCTTTCTCGATGAATGAGTAATTTAGCTCGTGACCAACCATTGTCCTGCTGATATAGTAGATGGCTCTCTCTGTTTCATTTTCATCATGCTGAACTAGGAGAGCTCCAAGGGCTGTTGTTGTTGCTGATACATATAATATCAATGGATTCTTGGGGATGGGTGACATTAATACTGGCGGTGTCAATAGATATTCCTTTATTTTGTTGAATGCCTCTTCACATTTTGTATCCCATTTGTATGCTACCCCCTTGTGGAGTAGGTGAGAATATGGGTTTTGCTTGTCTGCCAGTTGTGCTATGAACCTTCTAATGGATTGGAGCCTACCTTGGAGACCTCTTAGTTGTTTTAAGTTCCTTGGTGCTTCCATCTCAAGGATTGCTTTGACTTTTTCTGGATCCACCTCGATACCCCTCATGGAGACTATGTATCCTAGCAGTTTACCTGATTGTACGCCGAAGATGCACTTCTTGGGATTTAGTCTGACTTTGTATTCCTCCAATCTGTCAAAGATAGCACTTAAGGTTGCTATATGATCTTTTCTTTTTCTTGATTTGGATATGATCTTTTCTTTTTCTTGATTTGGCTAGGATGTCGTCGACATAGTCTTCAACTGTCTTGTGAATCATGTCATGGAATATCAATGTCATGGCTCGTTGATATGTTGTGCCTGCATTCTTGAGGCCGAATGGCATCATGTTCCAGCAATAGGTCCCCCACGGACAAGTAAAAGTTGTCTTGTGTTGATCTTCTTTTGCTATCATAATTTGGTTGTATCCTAAAAATCCATCCATTAGTGATAGCATCTCATGCCCTGTTGTCATGTCCACTATCATATCGATATTGGGAAGTGGAAAATCATCCTTGGGACATGCTTTGTTCAAATCTCTAAAATCTGTATAGATTATGATAGCTCCATCAGGCTTTGAAATAGGTACCAAGTTCGATACCCATTCTAGATAATCAATTGGTTGGATGAATCCAGCATCTAATAGCTTTTTGAGCTCCATTTTGACTAACAAAGCAATTTGAGGATGCATTTTTCGAAGCTTTTGTCTAACAGATTTTGCATCTGGATACACTGCTAGGTGGTGGACCACAGTATTTGGATCAAGTCCTGGCATATCAGCATAACTCCATGCAAATTTTATTTGTCTTTCCCTTAGGAATGCTGCTAGGAGTTCTTGCTCTTCTGATAATAGTGATTCCACATAGAATGTGATATGTGGGGTCTCCTTTGTTCCTAGGTTTACTGGGTTGCATTTTTCGGCCAAGACTGTTGACTTCTCTTGATGAATAGCTCTTAGGGGAAGATTGAATCCTTCATCCTCAGGCACCTCAGAGAATTTTTCACCATTGGATACGTCCTTTCTTTTTACTATTTTCTTGTTAGAGAGTGCCACGGTGTGGTTTTCACTCAAGGACTTGGATATGATTCTTAGTTTCTCACTTTTGCGACTGAAGGATTCAATCATTTCCCCGTAATAGGCGTGTGTGTCCAACTCCATTATGATTCCTACCTTATGATCTCCATCTGGAATATTATCCCTCAATCCCATGAATTATGAGAGCGCTTCATCATTTTTGAAAGTATCGAGAACTGGTGATCCTCATTGGTCATAGTCGATCAGTTGGGGTAGACTAAGCGGATCTCATGATTTTGACTATTTGGTTCAAAGGATATGGTACTAATCATACACAGGGTGGTATCTTCGAATACCTAGGTAGGTTGGATAAGGTATCTTCATCATCACTACTAATGTAGGGCTCAGTTATAAAATTATGTGCGTCTCTACCTATGACTATTGGTGAGTGTAGTTGTACTATTACTGGCTGAGGAGAAACATTAGTGGCTCTAACCGGAGGACTTTGGCCACGTATGGTTATTCTCGAAGTGGCACATCCAAGACCAAAATTTGTTATGGGTCGCGTCTCTGGCATAATAGGTATTATGAGCCCATTGTCATTTTATCCCAGTCTTTGATTTTGGTCATAGCCCATCGCAAGCATCATGTGTAAGCCTTTGCTTCTTTCATCCATTGGTAGATTAGCTGTCGGTCTTTCATCTTGATACAACATGTTTGATGGATCTGCTTCAATTACCTCATGGCCAAGGTCTCCCCATCTTGTGAATTCAGGATAATTTTGAGGATAGGTTTGTGATGTGGGAGCTTGATTTTCTTGTGGGCATCCTCGTGATCTTGGAGATTGTGGTAACTCTCCTATCACAAAAGCATTGTTAGGGAGCCTATAACTTCCACAACCATCCTCTTGGATGATGAGCTTGATATCGAATATGGTGGGAATGGTGGGTGTCTCTTTCGCAGGAGTGGACCTGAGAGTGGCAGGGTCGATGTATGATGTGGATGGGCCCTCATCATTCTTTGGCACTTGGGGGATTTTGTAATATTTGGCCTCAAGATTCTTGCAATATGAGAATGGCTCGGGATCTCCATGGATGGTAACCTCTTGTCCATTATGTGTTAATTTCACACATTGGTGGAAGGTTGATGCTACGGCTTTCATCACATGAATCCATGGGCATCCCAGGAGGATATTGTATGGCAATTCAAGGTCCAAGACCTGACATGTGGTTTCCATGAGTGTTGGCCCTACTTGGATAGGGAGCTTAATTGTGCCTTGAGACACTCTTTCTTGGTCATCATATGCTCTTATTGTGATGCCCTTGCCTTTGTCGATGGAATCTTTTGATATTTTCAACTGCTTGATGAGGCTTAAGGAACATATGTTCAAGCCCGCACCTCCATCCACCAAGACCCTTTTGATTTTGCTTTTATTTAATGACTTTAGAAGTGAAGTTCGCTGATTTGTAGAGATAGTTCGAAGTGAGGGAAATCTTGGTCGAAAAATGTAAGGAGATTAGGTGTTATGATGTTTCCGACCATAGCTTGGAATTGTTCCACATCGAGGTCTACGGGGATGGTAGATGAGGCTAATGCTTCCTCGAGGATCTTTTTATGTGCTGATGAGATTTTTAACAACTCCATGATGGAGATGTGTGCTGGCGTTCTTTTGAGTTGGTCTACAACATTGTAGCTATAAGGAATGACTCTTGATGTAGGGACTCTATTGGGTTGGGATGATCTTTGCAATGGTGACTTTTTTAGCCTCTTGTGACTCCATAGTCTTGACGCAGAGCACCCTTGATGGTGATGACCATATAGTCTTCATTGAGGGAGGCAAGCGTCTATTTTAGTATACATGATTTACATGATTTACCTTGGGTATGAAGTTATAATGTGATCCAATATAATGTTAGAATTGGCTATGGATGCCAAGATCTATGGACCAAATGGAAAGCACAAGAAAGAGAGAGAATATGACAAGAATAAAGCGTATTCAATGTCAATAATATGATAATGAATTATGATTCATTGCAAATGAGAAAGACCCCTTGGTTATATAGCCAAGGTGAGGACATAGAAGGGCATAAGATTATGACAAGTGTCGTAATCTTATGACATGAGACAACTAGGAAAACCTATCACTCCACAAAAGGTGGAGAGATAATCACATGATGTGTCCACAAAAGGTGGAAGTGATAAATAAATGACATGTCAAGTCCACCAAAAGTGGAAAATCTCATACAACCTCCTATGTGGTCCCTAAGTAAACTTAACTAAGGTGTAATCATGACCTAGGACAAGGTACAACACATTTAATTACACCAACACCCCTTAAATTTTAACTTAGGAGAATAATACCTAAAAAGAAAACAATGCAAGATAGGTCTAAGCTACTAGGCCATTGGTACCCATGTACAAACAATGCAATCTCTCACAAGCGAGGAAAGGGAGAAAACCTCATGGGAAAAAATCCCCCTCAAAAGAGAGATGAAATACAAAAAGTGAAATACAATACTCTCAATGAAGAATGAGAAGGTAAAAACACCATGTGAGGAAAAAGACCCCCCCATAAGAGAGAAGTAGAAGAGAAGCAAGGTAGCCCCCCCTCAATGTTGAGTCTCCTGCAATGATAGTAGAAGCTCGACATTGAATGCTGAAGATGATCCAATCTTGCCAAACAACGTTCCTCCCCTTAGGAAGAAACAAAACCAAGGATGTATGCAGGATATCATGAAGATGGATGATGGATGATGGTGTCTCTGAAGCATGCTCAAGTGTCTCCATGTCGATGCAAAAAGTTGAACCACTCCAATCAAGCATTCTAGGCCACACTACTGAAGAGGAAAATCCAACATTTAGTAGAGAAGAATGTAGAGCACAATCCAAAGACAAAGATATCCCCTTTGAAGACAAAGAAGCCTCCTCCAAATGTTGTCCAAAAGTATCCACACTCACGTCAATCTGTGAAGAATGATCATGTAGAGAATGAACAAGAGGGTCAAAGTGTTCCCTCACAACAACTGAAGAAGGTGCATCTTCATCAAAGAGAAGATGAATGCTATCAATGGTGTCCTCCAAATCTGCAAGATGAGACTCCATGAACAAGTCTGAAATACCTGTTAGGAAGTCATCCAAAGTAGTCATATCTGGAAGACAATCAGGATCCTGTTGCACTGAATCACTAGGAGCCAAAACTGTTGAATCACAAGTATCATCAATGGAAACAATAGGTGGAGGAGATGAAGTGCATGGCTCAAGTATCGGATCTGATGTGAGAATACCCAAGTTTAAAAAGCCAAATGTCTCCTCTAAATCATGGTGTATATGATCAACAGCCAAAGGAACAGTGTCACCATTAGAAGCAAACTATGCAAAGGAATACAACCGAGATGAATGATCAACCACCCCAGTAGCAATGACATCTCGAGTCTCCAAGTCGCAAATGATAACAGAATCAGGAGTGAACTCCACAATTCTCCCATCTCCACCATGTGTAATATGATAAATGGAAAGTAGATTGTTTGTCAAATGAGGAACACACAAGATAAATGGAAAGTAGATTGTTCGTCAAATGAGGAACACACAAGACATCCTGAAAAGTGTTTTCCCCAATGCTAATAGATCCCTTCCCTGTTACACTCATGTATGTATTGTTTCCCATCAAGATAGGAGACATAGAACAAGGCTGAAATGAAGAGAAGATAGTTTG
>VDFB02256539.1:0-124538 GCA_007258455.2 Sequoia sempervirens | reverse complement strand
ATAGTGTTAATGATATTTTTGAGATTCAAAAGACTAATGGTGACCTTATTTTGCAGGGTCAGGTTCTGGGCATGGTCATATATCACAAGCATGTCGGCCAGAGTTTTGGGCTCAGTGGGAGATCTCGCCGACTCGGCAATGTCTCACAGAAGGAAAATGGGTTTTCGCCAAAGCAGAGTCGCTTCACCATAGGGTCTAGGCGACCACGGGGAGCTACACCGAAATAGAATGGGCTCGTCGCCGAGAAAATGAAGGGTCACTATAACGTCTCCTTGACCACGGGAGGTCATGCCGACAACAAAGGGAGCTCAGTAAGAAGAGAGCCATTCGGGGTAAGGTCTCCCCGAAACCATGAAGTCTCGCCAACTAAAGGGGAGTCTTGTTGGTGCGGAAGAGCTCACGATGAGGAAGCGGACACGCCAAGAGGTCTTGGGGAAGTGTGGGAGTCTCGGCAACGCGTGGGGAATGAAAGAAATGCATGTCGGTATAACTAAAGAGGAGTCTCCTCGACATAAGGAGTCGCCAAAAATGGATGAATTCGGCACAGCGTCTGGCCAAAAGGAAAAGGTCACACCGAAGCCCGAAGAGAATAAAAAGAGCTCGGGAAGACTTGGAACAAACACAGCAGGTTCATTAGGATGTCCTGCCGATCTGACAAAGCCTCGACGACACAAAAGATGAGCTTGGCCAATGATTATACCTTCACCAAAAGGTCTTGGCGAAGGAAGAAAGTCACGTCAAAACAAAAACAGGAACTAGCATGAGAGGGTCAATGAAGGATGTCGGGGAGACCCCAAAGGAGGAAAGGGTTTTGCCATGTGGTCTCAGCGACCGTCTCGTGTCTTTCTGAGGGTCTGTGCGAGATCTGTATGATCTCTGTGGCTCGCCAGAACCTCTCACCAACTGGCCCGTGCTACGCTGATGAGCTTGCAGGAAAGCGTATCTCGAGTGGAAGGAACATCGTGGGGAAGAAGATGAAGCTATGAGTTAGCTGGACAGCTGTGAGGCTTGCTGACAGGGGTAGTTCAACATTAATGGGGATATTTTGGGGCACTCGAGGCAGCTCCGCTGGAGGTCAAAAATAGACACAGAGGCTAGAAATAAGTGTGGTAGTTGCAAAAGATCTACAGAACACCTCGGGAGATAGTCTTCACCGACATAGATAGCAAGGATTCGAGTTTAATGCAGAACCAACTTTCTACAAAAGATTTGGACGCCGACCCTCTTGCGACCGACTCTCCTAGGTGCAGATATTTTTGTAAACCCTAATACGGGGGACAACGCATCTTTTTTGTACATTCTGTAGATAAGGCATTCTTGCCTCTTTGTAAAGCGAGATTCTGAGAGAAGCACTTCTAGGTTAGGAGGTAGTAGACAAGAACTTCTAGTTAGTAATCAGTAGAATAGGAATAGAGGGGATAGAAGCTGATCTTGATTCTTTGTAATAGGACCTTCTTTTGTCTTCTTAGGGTAGGAGTTAGATTCAAAATAGGACCTTCTTAGTGTAAATGGAAACAATTTGGAGCCCCAAATTTTCTGTACACTGGTGATTGTGCCACTTTGTAATTGTTGTTTATCTGTTTTATGAATAGTAGAAGCAACCAGATCTTAATCTACTTCATGTTGTGTTTTAGAATGGTGTTTGTTTTGAATTAATCATCTGATTTGAAAGCTTTCAAGGAATGAGGTTTGATTTTATGTTTTGTCTAAATGGTAACTTGCAATCTGCTATTGGAATCAACACTGTGAATGAATGCAGCTGTGTGTTAGTCACAAGTTAAGTTTGTTCTACAGTTTTAGTTAGGAATTCCTTGGGAGGCAACATGTCTAGTTAATTCGGATGAAGTATCATTCTTTTCTATCCCAAAGCCCTGATCCATCTTTTTCTATTTCTTTGAAAACCCCGGTTAGAGTAGATTTAAATTCATGTTCAACTCACAATAGTCCAAAAGCTCAACACCAGTAGGCCCCTTGAATATTACTGTTACATTGACCACTGAGGGACATCAGCACAGTTGAGACCCAACTACCAAGACCTTGGGAGCTAAGGAATCCATGTGTTTCCTTTCTCTTTCAGGAGAAGCAAAGTAGCAATTTCTGTTTAGCAATGTTGCTGTGCCATTTGGGACGTCAACAAGGTGACTAGGTTTTCTAGAACTACCGGTTCTTCAAGAATATTGTTAATATCTTCAAAAATAAAAAAAACTCTCATAAGACACTTGTGGGTACTGAACCCTAAGGCTTCTCTTTCACTAATAGGATAACCAAACAATAATGTGACAGAGTTGAATCATTTATTTTCCTTTGATACTCAAACCCTATTCTTTTTAACAAATTATAAAGGAAATTAGGTACATTAACTAGTTTGTTGTGACAGAGGTGACTCAAAAACTTAAAATGTACACTATATAGAAGGGATTTTCTACCATCACAAGGGATATACTTAATAATATAAGAAGCACAAGAAGCCCATACCCATGGAAGTGACAATCTCTTGGTACCTTGTGATGATGAATCAAGGTTTTCTCTAGGCTCCCTAAATTCATCCTTGGCAGTTACTACATTTTCTTTGATAGGGAATTCAACTCCATTTATTGGTAGACCAGATACCTCTACAATTGTAGCCTCTGAAGTGCCCACCCTCAATCCTCTGATAGTGGCTTCATCATGTTGAAGTGTTGTTGCAAACTACCTTGTCATGTCTTCATTATATTTTGTTAACTTCAAAAAGTAGTCTAACCATCTTGCTCTTGTGAAAATGGGCAAGACTAACTTGTCCTCCAATACTTGCTAGTGTGCAGTCGGTTCCTTGTTGACAATATCACCTCCCATGACGAGATATCCTTACTTTGCTCAAACTCTAGAAATTTCATCTCAAAATTCAAATTCAACAACCCACCAACCCTCTATGACTACTATACTTGCATGCACTTGGTCCACTGCAACTTCAACTGCCATGACTCTCCCTCCTCTATTTTAGCTTGAATCAACTTGAACTGGCTTGGAATTTAGGAAACATACACTAAAAAGGTTGCAAATGCAGAAAGATAGAAAAGAAAAAAGGGTTGTGTGTTTTTCTATGTTTTGCATTTGGTGGCAAAAATTAAATTTTGGAATATATAGTATCTCAGGCCCTAACTAAAACCTTGAAGTGACCTCACTTCAATGCAAGTGACTAGGTAGAGGGTATAATTATTGATTATGGAAATAAGATTAATGAGTGTAAAGCATGTAAAAAAATGTGAGGACATATTGAATGCATTGGAAATCTATGTTAATTATGGAAAATTAGTATGCATACTTGTCAGTTAAGATGAATGTAACTCCACATGTGTGAAGCTTTTGGAAGAGTGTCTACATCTTGATTGTGATTTGATGTTGCATAATTTTTATGTGTGATGGAGTAAATGATAGGTTGGTGCATGTGAATTAAAGGATGCGATATGTATGGTTGATGGAATGTGAAGTGATAGTTCAAATGCTTGAAATTCGAGATAGCCAACGTGGAATGGAGTGGGTAAGCTGCATGTAGTGATATGACAAGCTTATGGCTACATGTGTAGAAAAAGTGGAAGGAATGTGGATGTTATGCAATTAATTTGGCACAAAATTTTGAATTCTCTGATAGGTAATTGTTGTGGGTACCTTTAATAATAGGTCACAAACTGAACTGTGGAAACTTTTATTCACGATGCTACAAGTCCCTACCGCATAATGAAGTGGTCTTGAAAAATATTATTGATTGTGGCACCTATGCGGTGTGTGCACGTGAAGTAGGATAAGGAATTATGCCTAAGTGCTCTCAAGAGGTGATCTGTGTAGCTCATCTACCGAGTCACTATGAGAATTGGTAGTATTTGTTGCTAAGTTGTTATCTTGTGCTAGTATGTTTGTATCAAAACTATTGTTTTGACCATATTGATGCATTATAGAAAGAAGAAAATCATCTTTTTGTGTTGGCTTATTGTATATCTTTAGTATGTGTCCATTAACTAATAGTGAAAATCTAACTTATCTATGGTTTGCAATTTGACCACTCCATTCAGGAATACCTATTGTATTTCATAGGGTCCCAACCATCTAGATTGTAGCTTCCCCTTATAATATTTATATTTGGAATCATATAATAAAGCATAATCACCCACATTGAATTCTTTAGTCTTTATAAACTGATCATGTCATTTAGTCCTGTATTTTTGAATTATCTCTATGTGATGCATGGCCTACATTCTAATTTCATCTAGCCCATTCATATTCTATAGCCTCTCCTTTTGTGTTGCTGTCAAGTCCATTTATAGTTCTACTACTATTCTAAGTGTCTTGTATTCAAACTATATTGGCATAACTATTTTTTTCCCATACACCAGTTCATAAGGTGTGAAACCTGTAGTTATTTTCCATGTTCTATAGGCCCACACTGCTTCAAGTAATCTAGCTGCCTAGTCTTTTCTATGAATCTATACTGTTTTGGTCAAAATATTCTCTCTCTGATTGTAACCTCTACTTTCCCATTGGCTTGGGGGTGATAATGTGTTGATTTTCTATGCCTTATTTCATATTCTTTAACCAATTTAGAAATAAGTTCAGAAGTAAACCAGGGACCTTGGTCAATTACAATTTCTCTAGGTACTCCATACCTGGTAAAGATGTCTTCATACAAGAACTTAGCTACATTTCCATCTCTTGCAAACTATAATGCCTTGAATTCAACCCACTTGTCATATAGTCTGTGCAAACTAAAATATACTCTTGTTATTAAGTGCTAGTGAAATTGGGCCAATAAAATCCAGCCCCCATTTATCAAATGGTGCTAGTGCCAACTATGGCTGTAAAGGCATCTCATCTATCCTTGTTGATTTTCCCATTCTTTGACATTTGTCATAGCTCCTTGTATACTTTATTGAATCCTTATGGAGAGTTGGCCAATAGTAACCTATTGTAAAGATCTTAAATGTTGTCCTTTTGGATGCAAAGTGACCCCACAGGGCTCATCATGGAAAGCTTTTAGGATGTCAAAGACCCGATTTTCTCTTATACATCTCCTCATAATATTATCTAGACCTGTATAGAATAGGTAACCAACTAACAAAGAATATGGAAATATTTTATGCACCAACCGTCTCTTTTCTCTAGGAGAGAAATGTGATGGTATCTGCCCTATCACTAAGTAATTTTCAATATCAACAAACCATGGTGTGTGTACATTAAGAGCAAACAAATTATTATCTGGGAAAGATTCATCTACAATACCTTCTTCTAGTTGTGTGGGCAATCTAGACAAAAAATCTACCACCACATTAGCCTTCCCAGGCTTATCCACTTTTGTTATATCAAACTCCTATAGTAAGAGCAGTCATTTGAATAGTCTACCTCCAACCACAGTTTTATTCATTAAGTACCTTATTACAGTGTGATCTATATGGATAAAGACTAGATACCCAGTGATGTAATGCCTAAACATGTTAATGAAATAAACAACTGCCAACATCTCTTTCTCTATGACAGTGTAGTTGAGTTTTGCTCCTTGTAAGTTCTTGTTGATATAGTAGATAGCATACTCCTTATTACCTTCCTTTTATCCTAAGACTGCTCCTAAAGAAAAATTAGAAGCATCAGTGTGTATGTGGAAAGGTAATGTCCAGTTTGGCCCTCTCAAGATAGACATTTTTGTAAGGGATACCTTAAGTGCTTTAAAAGAGTGTTGACATTGTGTGGTCCATTCAAATTCTATATCCTTGGTGAGCATAAAAAATAAAGGTATTGCAATTTTATTGAAGTCTTGAATGAATCTCCTATAGTAGCTTGCATGTCCTAGAAAAATCCTTATATCTCTTTGTTTATGTGGCACATGAAGTGTAGAGATGATCTTAATTTTATGGGGATCCACTTGAATTCCTCCACTTGATATGAAATTCCCTAGAACAATCCCTTGAGTCATCATTATAAAAAAATTCTCATGACTTAGATATAGATTGTGTTCTTAACACCTTTTCAAAACCTTCTCTAGATTGTTGAGTGCTTCTTCATATGTTTCTCCATAGGTGGTGAAGTCATTCATATAGATTTTCATGGAGTCATAAGCATAATTTGTGAAAATACTTAGCACTTCCCTCTGGAAAGTGTATGGGGCATTACATAGTCCAAAGGGAAGAACATAATAGGCATATGTGCCCTAAGGGTATGTAAATATGGTTTTATCCTCGTCCTATGGAGCTATCTTTATTTGGTTATAGTCACTAAATCCATCTAGGAAGGAGAAGTACTTTTTACCTGCTAGGGAATCAAGTACTTGGTCAATGAAAGGTAGTGGAAAGTGATCCTTCCTAGTGGATGTGTTTAGCTCCCTATAGTCCAAACATACCTTCCATTTAATCCTTTCTTAGGGACAATAACTAAAGGTGACACCCATTGACTATCAGAAATAGGGTAAATGAAACCCACATCAAGTAATTTTTGTAGCTCAGTTTTAACTATTTCTTTTAAGGAAGATTTTATTCTCCTTTGGGGCTATCTAATTGGCTTGAAACCATGATTTATGTAGATCCTATGCATGCATAGGTCTAGATCAATCACTTTCATGTCATGGTAGTCCCATGCAAAGGCTATTGTGTGTGCCTACAACATAGTGTTCAGATAATTTTGATGTTCTTCAGTTAGTCCATTGTTAACATTCAACATTTTACCTAGCATGATTTTCAATGTCTTAGATGCTGATTGTATAGATGAAAAGTCAAGTCCACTAATTTTTGGGACACATTGTTGTGGTAGAAGAGAATAGAAAAGTTGAGATACTTCTTCTAATGAATTTTTAGGTATAATATTCTGTAGTGGATCCTGTAGACATGAAAGATAGTCTTGTTGTCATGGGTCCCTACCACAGTTATTTTGTATGATATGGTCAATTAAGTCATCCTCATCTTGATTTGTCAATAGAGGGTTGCATTTAATAGTCATGAGAGTTTGCAGAGAATAGTGGTCTTCTTCATCCAAGGTAGGCCATATAGTTTTCTCTAGATTTTCATGAGGTTGGGCTGGTGGATAGAGGACTAATTTATTAGTCATGGCTCCATTTGATATTATCATGTTCAGAGACCTACAACCTATGAATGCATCAACTATTGCTAACCATGGTCTACCTAAAATAAGTGGATATCTTGCAAGATTGTTCTTTGGATGCAAGACTATGAAATCTATAGGTTACTCCCATGAATATAATGTTATGACTAAGTCCTCAATGATCCCCTTAGGTTTCACTGTTAACCTAACTACCAACTGTAAAACAATTGGTGTAGGTATAAGGTTAGCTAACTGAAGTAGCTACATTGTTTCTTTAGTCATGAAATTAATGGCTACCCCTAAGTCAATCAAGGTGTTCTTGATAAGGGTCCCCATTTATCTTAACACCCACTACTAGACTTCCAAGGTCTATATATTTATGGATAGTTATATTCCCTAGCATAATCTCAACAAGGTTCCCTAGGACATGAATTGTCTGAGGGTCTTTCCTCTTTCTCCTTGAATTTTTAAGACAAAGGTCTCTTATTGCCTTGGTATAAATTGGGATATCCTTGATATCTTGAATGAGGGGAATTTTGATACTGACATCCTTAAGCTGACCCAATAGGTCTATCTCAGCTTGGGTATGGTGTATTAGTGTATAGAAGCGGATTTGCACCCTCTTGCGAATTCCCCTTTTACACCCTTCACTTTAGAAAAATCAAATTCGACCTAGTAATTCCATGTCCTCATTCCGTACCCCTTCCACTTGGCGCTTGTTTTTAGTGTTGATGGGGGAATTTCTATCGGGGATGCGCATGTGGTGTGCAGACATCTGTGAGGCATGTTTCTGTGCTGACAGGATTCCTACCTATGGAATATACAAAGGCTTTATGTTCTCCATTGGCGACGAAATGTAACGCCCCTACACCTTCCTGTTGACCTTTGAATGACTCTTTCCCTCCTTTTTCATCTTCAAATGGTGGTGCAAGGCACCTAGTCTTAATGTAAAAACTTGCTAAGTGTTAGTATTTTGTGTGGTCAGTCAATTTGGTAGTGATAAGGTCTATTAAGACCATGTTTGATGTTTTTGGTCAGTTTGAGTCATATGGGGTTGGTCTTATGAAAAGTTGTCAAATTTTGTAAAAGTTGCATAAGCAACTTTGCATTTTTGAGTCATGTGGGAAGATGAACCGTTGGGGATTCAAAATTCAGTTGGGAATAGTTGGATATGGTTTGTAATGGTTAAATATGTCTTTTTTTTTTGGAGGCAAGGTTTTGGTGAAGTTTTTGGGATCAAGAAATAATAATATACTTTGCTTTCTGCATTTTCATTATTTTCTTGTTGCTACTCAAAGCAATACGGTCCTGTACAACCTGAGCATGTTCTAAGTTTCATTGGAATTGATGGAGGATTGAATATTCTATCATTTTATATTGATTTGATCCATTTTCATTAAGGTTGAAAGGATTTAGAGCAATTTTATTGAAAGCAGTCAGTAACCCTAGTTAGTGAGGGTTTGATTGGGGAAAAAGATTTTTTGAACCATTCCACTGGTGGAAAATTTTGATAATTGGTGGAATGGATGTAGGTAGGATGATTTTAATGTTTTTAGGGTTTGCAAGAGCAGGGGATGGAGTTGGGTTCAGTTTTGGTGGAGCCCTAGCCTAATATCACCATGTATTAGGCTTAGGAGATAGGAAAACTTAGGGTTTTGTAGAAAAGTTGTTTGGAGATCATTCTAGTTGATGGAAATTGCATGTGCAGACCCCATGTGACATGTTGATAGCTTTGGAATGAAGAATTGACATTTGGATATTGTAAAACCAATAGTTGCCTTATTGAACTAGCTTAATTAGGCCTAGTTGGGAGTGTACTAGTCCAATTTTAAGGGTTATGTTCCAAAACAACCCTATCTAAGAATTTGATATGTTTTTAAGTGGCATAAAGGGTATCTTAAATGGTGGTCAGATTTTAGTTTTTGGGTCTACTCTGAAATTTTTGTGGGAAAACCCCTATTTGGAGTACTACTAGGGGAAATTGAAGGATTTGAGAAAAAAACACCAAGTTAAGGTTTCAAAGTTGCAAAGTTTGTTTAATTGAGTTTGTGTTGATAATATCCACCCCGATCTACATCAAATTGGTATCAGAGCATAGGTAGGTCTGTAAAAAGAGAAAGTGTGAAATAAGAGAGAAAGGTGTGACGTGAAGAAGAGAACAAGATACCTCCAAAGGGTAAGCCTATGGCTAGGGAAATGAATGAGATGAAAGGAAAGACTGGAAAAGAGATTAGGAGATTGAAGGAACTCCAAGATATGGTGGTAGCAAGGCTTGAGGCTCTTGAAACCAGTCAGAGGAGATGTATGGTCATGGGTGATGAGAGTGACCCCAAAGAAGAAGGGGAAGAGGAGAATGAAGAAGAGGAAGAGGAATTGGGTCCTGATGAGCAGGGGATGGCCAAGCTAATAAGATCAGTCAAGGAGGATAAACACAAGGTAAATATTGATTTACCAATGTATGGAGGGAACTTGAATGATGAAGATATTTTGGATTGGATTGGATAGCAACACTTGACAATTACTTTGAATGTGAAGATGTTTAAGAGGAGCAAAAGGTAAAGATAGCAAAAAAAAATTGAAGGGTCATGCCCTATTATGGCCGGATTATGAGCAAACTGAAAGAAGGAAGAAAGGAAATTCAAAAATTGTCTCTTGGGACAAAATGGTGGCCAAGCTTAAGGGTAAGTTCTTACTGGCTGATTATGCAATTCAAATGTACAAGAAACTTCAAGGTCTAAAACAAAGAGAAATGGATGTCAAAGCCTACATTGAGGAATTTTATAAGTTAAGTATACGAGTAGGTCACATGGAGGATGATGTGGAGAAGGTGGCTAGATATCTTAGTGGGTTAAGATTTAACATCCAAGATGAGTTAAGTTTGGAAAACCCAAGGACGGTAGAGGAATGCTTTCAATTGGCAATTAGGGCAGAAGAAAAGATAAAGAGAAGGAAAGACAAAAAAAACCAGGGGCAGAGGTAGCAATTCCAGAGGAAGAGGGACATTTTCTAATCCAAGGCAGTCACATGAGAGCCAAGAAGATGCAAGCAAAGTCCAAGAACAAGTTGCTGATCAGAGAGGTGGATTTAGAGGAGGTAGATCGGGCTTTAGAGGAAGATTTGGGGATCAAGGAAGAGGATCTAGTGGGTTCACAGGAAGGTTCTATCAATGCAACAAGTTTGGGCATCATGCATGGCAATGCAATGAAGATCAAGCCACTACTTCAGCTAGAGGAGAAAGGAGAAATCAGATTTTTCAAGGAGATGATTGTGAGAGTGTGGGATCAACATCACAACATGCTACTCTAGAATTTGGAGAATCACTTATGGTAAGGAGAACTCTCACCAAAGCATTAGTAGAGAAGAAGCCACCACAAAGGGAATCTCTCTTCAAGGCAACTTGTAAGTGCTTGGGTAAGGTTTGTAAAGTTGTAATTGATTTAGGTAGTACAAATAATATGGTTTCATTTGAGATGGTTGAAAAGCTTAAGTTGCCTAGAATACCACACACTACTTACAAATTCTCTTGGTTGAATGAGGGACAATATGTTTTGATAAATGAACAAAGTTGGGTGGATTTCAATATAGGAGGATACAAAGACAAAATTTTATGTGACATACTACCCATGGATGTGTTGGAAGAATGAAGAAGAATGGTCATCTCTACAGTTTTGTGTTGTCATTGATGTCACCATGTTGTGATTGCAAGTCTAAGTCAGTGCTTGATCTGGTATTTTGGTCTGGTATCTGAACCAGTTTTCAAGCTGCACCCTCCAGTATTCTAGTCCGCAATCATCCACAATTGACAGTTGTTGCTTGCGGTTTTGGGAAACTATTTATGTTTGTTGAAGTCATGTATGTTTAGAATTTCTCGTGCTCTGGTGCTCATACAACGTATTGGCATTATTCTATTGATTACTTTTTGCAATTAAGTCTATTTCCGGCTGACTTCTTGGATAAGTCGTGATATGGTGAATTAATTTTTCTTATGCGGATATATGTGTGACCTATCTTAGGTCCGTGTTGACATGATGTAGCATGTTGGGAATTTGAATTATCTATTGGGAATATTTTGTGAATGCTTGTAGCCGACAAGTTGGTATTTTTGATAAACAAGGAAATGGATCTAATTAGGCTGACCTAATTGATGCTTGCGGATGAATCGAGTATATATATATTGGACAGGGTTGAAGATTAAAAAGAGTAATTGATGAGGTAGTTGTGAATGGGAATTTGAAGAAGAGCGAAAATGATGAAGTGTGTTAAGTTTTTCTATTGAGCATCACCAAAACTGTATTAGCACTTGCTAGGTGCACTCTTTTCAGTTTATTTTGGCTGAGAAGCCCAATTTTGTTTTGTAAATATTTTTCTAGGTAGTGAGCCTCCTTGCAAGTACTGAGATTTTGTATCCAAACAATGAGTCCTTTTAGGGAAGTGAGCCCTTGGTAGTGAGCCTTATACATTTAGTTTTGGAACTACTATATATTGTGAGTTAATCCTCACTATGGTTTTTCCCTCATTGGGTTCTCCACGTAAAAATCTGGTGTTCAGTGTGTTGATTTTACTTTATGTTTTTGCATTTCATGCTCATGCTTAATAACAAAATAGTGTGGTTGTGGAATTGATAAGTGTTGAAGTTTTAAGTTTGAATTTTTGTGACAACTGATTCACCCCCCCTCTTAGTTTTCTTGTTCCTTTTAATAGGATGTATGGCATTTGTTGCTAGGGAGGCATTGGCAATTTGATAGGCATGCTATGTCTGATGGAAGGAAGAACACCTATGAGATAGAAAAAGATGGAGTCTCCTATACTTTGACACCATTGAAAGAGGAGGACAAAGGACAAACTAAGGGAGCTAATGTGATGATGGTAGGTAGGAAGGAGTTCATAAAGGTAGAAGAAGAGAAGCACATAAATCTTGTATCCACTCCTAAACCTGAAGAGATTATGACAATAGACATGAAGAATGACTTGATTTTGGAGGGAAATGATATTGAGTTAGTGTCAAGATCTATTGCATTGAAGGTCAAGGATGAATTGATTTTGGAGATTCAAGATTGGCTTAAGAAATATGTTACTATGGTGATAGGTAGAGTGTTACATTCATTGCTTTCAAAAGGGGATGTTGATCATTCTTTCATACCAGAGGTTAATATGCCCAATCAAGTAGCAGTTATAGGGATACAACAACAGATGGAAGAGATGGGAAGCAAAGATGAAGAGGTTAAGGAGAAACTACAAGGGAATGTGGACAAGTCCAAGCACACAATTGAAGTGAAGATGTAGGAAGTTAATTACAAGGATGGAGAAGATATGGTAGCAGGTAGTGATGAAGATTCAACAACATTCTCAAGTGAAGAACAGGTCAAAGATCATCCATCAAACAAGTCTCTGAGATTGAAGCATATCCTAGATGCCAAGAAACTCAAAAAGGCAAGGGACAATGCTTATTTCCAGTATTTGATTCATTGGAAAGGTTTTTCAAATGGAGATGTCACTTGGAGGTCAGAGAATGATGTGAACAAGCATCAATCTATTGTTGCAGCACTATCCTCAATGAGACTTGAGTCCTTTTTGCCTGAGGAGTATGGTGCAGGGCACCTAGTCTTAATGTAAAAACTTGCTAAGTGTTAGTCTTTTGTGTGTTTGGTCAATTTTGGTTGTAATAAGGTCTATTAAGACCATGTTTGATTTTTTTGGTCAGTTTGAGTCATGTGGGGTCGGTCTTATGAAAATTTGTCAAATTTTGTAAAAGTTGCAAAAGTTGCATAAGCAACTTTGCATTTTTGAGTCATGTGGGAAGATGAACCATTGGGGATTCAAAAGTTAGTTGGGAATGGTTGGATATGGTTTTTAGTGGTTACATATGCCTTTTTTTTTTGGAGGCAAGGTTTTGGTGAAGTTTTTGAGATCAAACAATAATAATATACTATGTTTTATGCGTTTTCATGGTTTTCTTGCTGCTACATAGAGCAGTACAGTCCTGTACAGCCTGAGCATGTTCTAAGTTGCATTGGAATTGTTGGAGGATTGAATCTTCTATAATTTGAAATTTATTTGATCCATTTTCATTAAGGTTGAAGGGATTTAGAGAAATTTTACTGAAAATAGTAAGAAACCCTAGTTAGTGAGGGTTTGATTGGGGAAAATGAGTTTTTGAACCATTCTACTGGTGGAAAAATCTGATAATTAGTGGAATGGATGTAGGTAGGATGATTTTTTTTTTTAAGGGTTTACAGGAGCAGGGGATGGAGTTGGGTTTAGTTTTGATGGAGCCCTAGCCTAATATCACCATGTACTAGGCTTAAGAGATAGGTAGACTTAGGGTTTTGTAGAAAATTTGTTTAGAGATCATTCTAGTTGATGGAAATTGCATGTGCAGACCCCATATGACATGTTGATAGATCTAAAATGAAGAATTAAGGTTTGGAGATTGTAAAAACAATAGTTGCATTGTTGAACTAGCCTAATTAGGCCTAGTTGGGAGCGTAGCAGTTCAATTTTGAGGGTTATGTTCCAAAACACCCCTATCTAAGAATTTGATATGTTTTTAAGTGGCATAAAGGGCATCTTGAACAGTGGTCAAATTTTAGGTATTGGGTTTGATCTAAAAGTTTTGTGGGAAAACCCCTGCTTGGAGTACTACTAGGGGAAATTGAAGGATTTGAGAAAAAGTCACCAAGTTAGGGTTTCAAAGTTGCAAAGTTTGTTTAATTGAGTTTGTGTTGATAATCTCCACCTCGCTCTACATCAAATGGATATCTTTCTCATTCAATCCATCTTCACATTATTGGCATCTTGACATAGCTTCTTGACAATTCTCACACTTTTGAGCTACTTGTTGCACCACTAGCTTCACGTTTCCAACATCACAACTTCTTATGTATCAACCACAAAAGTTGTAGCTTGGTGCCTAGTGAGGTTGCTTTCAGCGTGGTTGCGACTGTGTCAACTCTCCCATTTTGTGGGCTTGCATTCCTCTCTCATTGGCCTTGAGTGCCTTTGGTTGAGGGTGGTAACGCTTTTGTTTACTTTGTTGTTGGATTTGTGTAGCTTTGTGTCTCTTGTAGTATTCAATTCCATTTCCATTCTAGCACTATTTTCTTTATCATATTTCTATCTATCTCTCTATATGGCTGTCTGTGGAGGTGGAAACACCAAAGCGGGGGTTTGACTATGGCAAACCCCTATACAGCCCCAACATTTTTCCTCTCTCGGCTATGGGTAGGTATGAGTTTATGTGGATATTGCTGGTGAACTAGACTCCTTGTGAGTTAATCTTCATCACCTTCATCCTTGTCATCTTCTATACCATATTTTTAGTTATTTTAGTTATTATGTTAGTTAATACTCTAGTTAGCACGTTAAACTTTGTTTGCTAAGCTGTCAGTAGATTTATAGTATTCTTATTGCACTTTTGCACTTTTTGGTCATACGGACGCCAATGCCTCAATGAGACACCAAAGTGCCACACTTTCATCTGTGACCTGCACTGCTATCCTCTAGCAAAGATTTGTCTAAGGTATAGTTCAGGTTCCAGAAGCCTGCTCACTTAGCCCCATCAAAACTCTTGAGTTAGTAGAGTGAGAGAAGCACTTGAGAGTGCTCTTCATTCTCGAGGTAGACTAGGGCAACCTTCCGCTCTTGGCTCTCCATGACCTAGAGCCTTGGTGTGGTTGGTCCCCCTCCTCTATAATTTGGTGAACCTAACGTGAACAACGTCTATCTATTTCTTTGTGTTGAGACTTTTTCCCTCACACTTTGTAATTGTTGTAAACTCGGGTGTTGTGAGGTTTTATGAGCATCACAACCCATTCTATGACTTTCGGGTATGCGGTTAGGAGTGTGTGAAACTTGCAGATGGAAAAGACGAAGGTCACTTTTGGGTTTACTATTGGTTTGACCACAAGCTTTACGAACGAGATGGGCTTCATAGACGAGACCACTCATGTACCCACTCCTCCAGCATCCCCTATGACCTTGTCCATGGATGAGGATAACGCTATACATATTCCTGCAAAAAACATTTTGGAATTAGATAGGAGGTTGTTAGACCTTGTGAATCATTTGGAGAAAGCATTGAACATGACAAGAGTTGCTAGGCTTGTTAACGAGGTGAGATACATGTTAGGAAAGGATCAGACCTGCGTGGAGTTCTTGTGTAGCCTCACTGATCTAACCGAAGCATACATCCCTTCGTATAACACTAGATTAGGTACTACCCAAGGGGAGGTGCTCGATGCCTATGAGAGACAAATAGGTGTCTTGATTCCTACCACGTTTGTATGCATGGCTAAAACAAGCCCCTCAATCAACATCTCCTCCACGTCTGAGAAACCCCACACTATCAAGGTGAGTAAGATACCCATTGGTTTTAGCTTCACCCCTCCTACTGCCCCTGGTGGTGGTGGCTTTAGTAGTGGTGGTGGTGCTAGCAGTGGTGGCTCTAGCGGAGATCATGGTGGTGGCTCTGGCGGGGTCACATTGGTGGTTTCAGTGGTGGTGACGACGGTGGCTTCAAAGGTGGTACTAGTGGTGGTGGTTATGGGGGAGGTTCCACTGGACCTTTGTCATCCTCAGACCCTATTCTGAATGCTCTTCTTCATAATATGGGCCAAATGCAAAGCCAGTTGGAAAAATTATCTCAAGCCTCCTCCTAGCCTATCTTTCAGCCCTTCTCCTGACATAGTACGTTGTCAGTGAAAATTTTGAGCACTCATTTCCCATAGGGAATGGAGATTCCTAAGTTCAAAAAGTATGGTGGTAAAGGAGATCTGCAGACATATGTATTAGCTTTTAACGCCTAAGCTGAGATACCCTCCTTCTCCCTATGCCATCTCACATAGGGCTTGCTTGAAGGCAAACAACAAGGCCACCTTGGCTCGAAAAAGGGAAGAAGAGAAGTGTGCCTGGGGCCCTTCTTATTTTTCATCTATTGTCTCACTTGTTGCTTCCTCTTTCCCCGCTATGGCGCCATCGTCTTTTGTTCCTAGGCTTTTGCTAGAGAACCCAATGGTTACTGCTTGGAAAAATTCCAAGTGTCAAACATTTGAACTTCTCATCTTACCCACGATGCCTTGACCCATTCGGTATAGTAAGGGGAGGGGTCCCTAAGGGGATTCCTCTATCTCGACCTCTGTGGCCAGATCCTACCACTCCTATCTCTAAGGCAGTGAATGGGAAGAGGCCCACTACTAAGGCATTAGAGGTGACTTCCCTTGCTGTTGTTTCATCATCCTCTCAACCTCTTCCTCCTTTTCTCATCTAGGATTCCCTCCCTTCGTCGAAAACAAATGTGATGGACACTTCGATGGTCGAACATGAGTCTTTTGTTCCCTCTCAGCCTACGATCTCTAGATCCCAGAGTTGTAGAAATCACCTTGCAAGTGAGCGCAAGCATTAGAGAAAGGCTCTAGCTGTTGAGCAAGCTGCCCTAAAAAGGATGGAAATGGAGTCGATAGTTCTTGCTTCGACACCTTCTTTTGGGTCCTCCTCTCCCATCCCCTCTGCTGTAGTTCCTTCAGCTTCAGTTCAGCTTTCAACTCCCACCACGAGCGTAAATGATCCTCACTAGAAGAGGGTGCAGGTGTTTATTGCTCCTTCAGTTGAGCCACCCCTTTTGATGTCCCTCTCAGACATTCCATCATTCTCAAAGCACGTGGACATGCTAAGCACCTTAGTAGTGCCTACTGCAATTTTCTCCTCTTCCTTCATGCCTTCTACTTCATCTGTGGGGATCTCGCATCCTCCAACAAAGCGGAAGATGGAGGATGAGCCCGCTAGCAATGGGGGTCAAAAGAAGGGTTCACCTCCTTCAAAGGGTGGTTCTGCATTAGCTTGTGTCATCCTAGTGACGGAGGAAGCCCTAGTGTCCCCAGAGTTTGTCACTATTCCCGAGTCATTTGGTGAGCCTAGAAGTGGATCTCGCGCACCACCTTCCTTTCCCATTGATTTAACACATGGAACTCCTATGAAGTGCACGTTTAATCTTATGGATGAGTTCCTAGCCCTGTCAATGATTTTCGTGAAGTCATTGACTTTCACCCCATAGGAACTGAGTGGAGAAGACCTCGAGGGGCTTCTTCCTTGGCTCTTGTTGCGAGAGGGTCAAAGGGTTCCCCCTTGATATTCTTCTCTTGCATGCTTGTCTGCCTTCCCCTTATGATGATCTAGACTGGGAGAACAATGACCTTTTCGTTGATGAGGACTAGGGGGACACCTCTTCTTTATCTGTAGAGTAAATTGTGTGTGTTTAATGTGTTCCCTCGTGCTTGTGTTATGTGTTCCTAGATGACCCTTGTCACCCTCGTAGGTGCTTGGATATAGGAGTGTTTTTGTGTCATAAAACTTCCTCTATTTGTTACATCATTCTTCCTCTGTTGTGTGTTGATTTTCGACAATTAGGGACGATGCAAAGTGTTGGGGGAATTTAGGCTTCCCTTCCACATTGACCAAATTTTTTATTTTTATTTTGTCTTCTTGTACCTTTTTTCATATGGTCTAGTATAGTAGAGGGTTGATGATAGTTCATTTATATATTATTATACTTATTTATCTATATTTATGAGAAGCTTTGATCCCAAAAGATTAGATCACCCATGTGTCCCTTATTCTTAATATTAGTGTCTCTTCTTCCATTTTTGCTCTTTTATCTTTCTCGCTTGCTTTGTGATGTTGTGGTGCTCATGTGTTGTCCCTCACATGTGCGACAACATTACCACGGTTACATCTCCCTATGTTTTGTGGGCCACAACATCACTTTTTCATTCTTTATTTTCTCTCCTTAGAATGTCACATGCCTTCTGTGTTTGGCACACACCATCCTAAGGGGGGCTATCATGCCACTTTAATTTTTAGAAAATGCATTCGGTGGCCAATGAATCTTTTCTCAAAAATCCCTCCAAAATATTTTTCAAAAAAATCACATTCCTCAACAAGGACCCCTAGGGGAATACCTTTCCTTCATCATGGGTTCGTAAAGAAAGAATTTGAAAAAAATTCCTCCAAGGAGGGAGCACCTTCTCCTACTGGTGAAGTTCTAACCTTCCCCTTGTGAGGGGACCTTCTTCCTTTCGAATTCCTTGATGAAGTGAACATCTTTCAAAAGGATTCCTTGACGTTGAACTAATTTGTGAAAAATACTCTTACACTTTGAAACTGAGTGTCCCTTGAGTGGACCCATTTTCTTTTGAAGAGTTCTTGAGGGACCCTTTTGAAAGTTTATCCTTCAATTTTCAGTTGTTTGCATGATTGTGTGCTTGTCTTCCTGCGTGGATTTTTTTTCTAACATGTTTTGTCTGTGGATTAATATGTTGTTTTGTAGGTGCACCTGTGAAGCTACTTTCCAATCCAACTCTATGGAGTCCCCTTACATTGGGTTTCCTTTAGGAGAGAGTACTTGAGGGCACCTTCTTTGCAAGTCTAAGGACCTGTGAAGCACTTGCATCTTGTGGGATTTGTCCATCATTGGTTTGCAGGCCTTTGGGGCACTTTATTCAAACCTCCTCAGGAGAGAGTACCTGTGGAGCCATTTGCCTGCCCTGCACTTTTGAGTTCGCTAGATTGTAGTCTGCTTCCTCAATGGTTCAGGTATACGTCTGTAAACTCTTTGATCTACTTTATTGAACACTCATTGATACTCATGCTCGCTAAAGTGGGGGAAAAATGTATAGGAGCAAATTTGCACCCTCTTGCAAATTCCCCTTTTACACCCTTCACTTTAGAAAAATCAAATTTGACCAAGTAATTCCATGTCCTCATTTCGTACCCCTTCCACTTGACACTTGTTTTTAGTGTCGGTGGGGGAATTTTTTTTGGGGACTTGCACACGACGTGCGAATGTCTATGCAACACATTGTCGTCCTGATAGGATTCCTGCCTTTGGAATCTGTAGAGGAGTTACGTTCTCCATTGGCGATGAAACATAACGCCCTTGCACCTTCCTGCCGACCTTTGAATGACTCTTTCCCTCCTTTTTCATCTTCAAATGGCTATCTTTCTCATTCAATCCATCTTCTTTACATTCTTGGCATTTTGACATAGCTCCTTGACAATTCTCACACTTTTGAGCTACTTGTTGCACCACTAGCTTCACATTTCCAACATCACAACTTCTTACGTGTCAACCATAGAAGCTGCAACTTGGTGCCTAGTGAGGCTACTTTCGGCGTGGTTGCAATTGCGTCGAATCTACCATTGTTGTGGGCTTGCATTCCTCTCTCATTGGCCTTGAGTGCCTCTGGTCAAGGGTGGTAACGCTTTTGTTTAGTTTGTTGTTGGATTTGTGTAGATTTGTGTCTCTTGTAGCATTTGGTTCCATTTCCATTCTAGCACTATTTTCTTTATCATATTTCTATCTATCTCTCTATCTGGCTTTCCATGGAGGTGGAAACACCAAAGCAGGGGTTTGACTACGGAAAAACCCTATACAACCCCAACATTTTTCCTCTCTTGGCTATGTGTAGGTACGTGTTCATGTGGAGCTTGTTGGTGAATTGGACTCTCATGAGTTAATCTTCATCACCTTTATCCTTGTCATATTCTATACCATTTGTCTAGTTATTTTAGTTATTCTGTTAGTTATTACTCTAGTTAGCACGTTAAACTTTGTTTGCTAAGTTGTCAGTAGATTTCTGGTATTCTTATTGTACTTTTTCACTTTTTGGTCATATGAATGCCAACACCCTAGTGAGACGCTAGCGTGTCGCGCTGTCATCCCTAACTCATGTTGTTGTGCTCTCACAGAGAGCTATTTGAGGTACAGTTTGGGTTCCAGAAGCTTGCTCACTTAGCCCCATCAAAAATCTCAGGTTAGTAGAGTGACAAAAGCACTTGAGAGTGCTCTTCATTCTCTATCCTTGACCTAAAACATTTGTCCAACTTGAGGTAGACTAGGGCAACCTTTCTCTCTCGGCTCTTCGTGACCTGGAGCCTTGGTGTGTTTGGTCCCCCTCCACTACACTTAGAACAACTAAATGCTTAGGAAATGGAGGCTCTAGACTTGAAATAGTTTGGTTTACTTGATTTGACTTAGGCTCTAGAGGTGAATTGTCTAAATCCTCTACAGTGGGTTCCTCATCCACCATCTTAGTAATTTGAAGGGATGAAGGCCCAACTAGTGTTTTCCCTGAACTAAGGTGGACATCGTTCACCTCTACCCCATAAGTAGGGTATTGAATAGCCTTGTTAGTGTAGGCCTATTGGACAGGCTTGTTATTGGGGTTAAGTGCAAATTGGGCAAGTAATTGTGGTGGTCTTGGTGGCTAAGATGTTGGGTTTGATGTATTGGGCATGATGGCTTGTTGTTGTGGTTAAGAAGGCAACAAAGGCTGTTGGTAATTCATATTTTGGTGTTGCCACTGCTGGCCCTTTTGCCATTGTGGCTACTACTGATTTTGTTCCACTGGCCATTGAGGGTTGTAATTAGAGCCTTATAAATTTTGTTGTGGCCATACATTTGGTTGTTGTTGGTTCCAGTTTTGTTGAGGGTTTTTCCATTGGTTTTGGGTATTTGGCCAAGGATGGGGGTTCCAACTAGAGAATTTTTTATTACCAACTGGAAACAATGTAATAAAAAGAATGGATCAATTTTTGCATTTGGTTATAGCAAAAGGCAATATGTATGATCACATTTTTTTCTTACTCCATCAAATGAATAAGGTGATTTTCAAGGTACTTGTGGATAATAACATTTTTTAGCAAGGAGACAAAAGTTTTGTTGAAACCACTATCAAATCTATAGTTGTTAAATGAGATTTAATAATATGGTTTATTCAGAAGATCCTAGAAGAAGAACTTCAAAAGGTAAGGGATGGTTTTGGATATTTCAAGGGACAAATGATTAGTAAAGATATGGTAGACATGGAAAATCACATTATGAGCATTGTGACTGAGATACAATAGGCATTCAAAGGTAAGGTTGAGGAACTTCATGCCAAAGCAGATAAGGAATCAATGGATCAGTTGACGGAACTCAAGGTTGAGTTCAAAGATTTGGATGAAGGTTTGCATCAGATGAACAATCAAATAGATTTTTCTACAAAGTTATGTGAAGATTCCAAGTTCAAACTAAATCATCTAGAGCATTTGGATGTTAAGAAACTAAGTGTTTAAATACTTATTTGGAATATAAGATAAGGGTTCAACGAACATGAGGATTTAGATATTTTGAAATTCGAATTGGTTTTGGGTGCCAAATCCAACTAGTGGTAAAAGTGATGGACACATATTCTTTTATTCTTTATTCTTGGATTTGTAATAAACAAGTTCTTAAGATGGGTCCCACGCAAGAAATAAAGTGGACTTCATTTTTTCAAGCATTTGATTTGTAGATTAGATGTAGTTAGAAAGGCATGCAAATTTATACATGTGTTAGATTTTAGTTAAGTGCTTGACCTTAGTAGGTAGAACCAATCACTGGATGTATTGTCTATAGCTATTAAGTATAGATTAGGCTTAGTAAATAGTCCCTCCCTTTCTCTATAAAAGGAAATCTTGACTATTGTAAAGGGGTTGCCTCTTGATTTTGAATTTTGGTATTGAGACAAGTAGTTTATTCAGTATTTTGAAAAATAAATTTTGGAAGGAAGCAATCAAGCTTTGGTGTAGAAATCTTGCCAAAATAATAAATATCCACTTTCACTCATTTGTTTCTTGTCTCCAAATGGTAGAGTGCTCTATATTCTTCTTTATGTTTTGAAATTTGCATGAATTTTAAAGACATGTGAAGGATAGAAACATCTTTTATTCTTTAAGGATTAAGTGGGATAATCATTAAGTTTACATGTGTAATACAATGATTTAATGAGATCTAATTCTAGTATATTTTGAGTTTTGTAGAAGATAACATCTACTTTTCCTAAAATTGAATGCATGTTGATTTCGTTAAAGTGGAATCAAATATATTTATGCAAATATCATCACATAAAGTTTGAAATCATTAAAAAGAACCATTTTTCATTTAATTCAATTCTTTCTTGTTACCCCAATCTTTTGACTTTTCTTTGGAATTAAAGAATAGGAAATATCATAAATTAAAAAAATTCCAAAAAAATAAAGAGAAAATAGAAGTTTCACTAGAATAGAAATTTGTATATAGATTTGGTGAATCAAAAGGCCCCTTGAACAAACCCTCCTCATTAAACATTGAGTAAAACCAACACATTGTGACCCAAGTATAGAGACCTTGGAGACCGCAAATCCTAGATATGTTGTCTTTTCAAGAGAGGTAGTGTAGAAATATTCTGCCTATGTTGTATTATGTCATTAGGACCATGAACACACCTCACACAACCCCAACTTGAGTTTTTTTTCCCTTCATCACACATGTACTATATATAGTAGAGAAGGCTCCTGAATTTTGTTTGATATTTTACAATAACATTTTTCCCCTTATTGCAACAACTAAAATTCTATTTGTTTATTTTTCCAATGAGTAGCAAAGAGATATTTCTCTTTAAGTTGTTCTTCAACTAATCCCCATTTTATAGTTCCAAGAGCATACCCCTTCAAGGCACTCAAGTGTTCCCACCATAGTTTGGTTTCATCATCTATTTGGAATATTATAATTCTAACTTTATCATTTGCAAATCATTGTTGAAGACCAAAGTATTTCTTCAAATTATCCAACAAAACCTTAACACTACCCCTAAATCTTGGTTAGTGACCTTAGGAGAAGGCTATTGTTTTAGGTCCTTTAGTAAAGAAGACACTTTGACCTTCTTATGTTGCCCCTAGGTACCTTTATATTCAAGAATTCATTCTAGGGAGGAGCTAATTGTTCCTCCTCATCTTCATCATCTTCATTGTGTTGTTCATGGTTAGCATTATTATTTTAATTTCTAAGATTATTTACCAAGGCTTCATTGGCCTCCATATAGGCATGTTTGAACTACTTCATTAGGGTGTGGTAATGGAGTTAGGGTTAGAGGGGGAGAGGGAGGACTCAAGTTACCTCATCAACCCTAATCAAAACTCTACAACATAACAAGAATTTTTAGTTTAATTATCATTTCTTACTAGTACTTTCCAAAGGTCCTATCTTTTGAACCTTAACTCTAATACATAATTTGATGTACTTAATATTTTTTTACTTAAATAAAAAATATTTTCTTACATATTTTGTTTAATTATTTAGAGATCCCCTAAGTTATTAGTATACTTAATGCCTTGCCTACCAATGTAAGAACTCTTATAAGAAAGAGCTACATAAGTCTACTTGCAACCTTCCATTACTCAATTCATCAAGCATCCATATCGAGATGGGTACTCAAGAAATAGCTATATCCCTATGAAAGGATTACACAATGTTCCATGTCCTTTATTAGAGGAATATCTATGTTTAAACAAGAGTATTTACACTAACATCTTAGTTTGATGATGATTTATTTAACTTGCTATTTGAAACATTTGTCTACACCTAACTAGGGTGTGGTTTAGATGTAGTTTGGATGTATTCAAAGCCCTGCCAAGATACTAAGGTATTTAGGTAATATCAATACTAATTTCCAACCCATAACTCATCAAGTTCATCATCTTAAGCTCTATTGTTCAATAAATTTAGGATCTTACAACTTAAGTGAACAAAATGGTCCACTAAACTAGTTTTTTCTTTAAGCAACAATACCACAGTTTACTCATCATTTAGAATTTAGTATCTTATTTCTTTCTATTTATTTGTCTTCTATTTGAGATTAGAATGCATTGTTACCTTGCTTAGGTAGATTAGCATGCAATAATGTTTTATTACTTAGGTCCCATTAGGGCTCCACTGTTGCACCAGGAGCACCGATTTTCCAATTCATTTTTTTTCTTAACACCAAAACTTCCTTTAAAGTTATTTTTACTTGACAATTAAATAAATGTGTTAACCTTTGACATTTTTTTTGTTTTAATTTGAAGGAGATGATTCAATTTTTTTTAAATTGGGGTTAAATGCTTTTGACTAGAGTTATGAATCGATAAGGCCATATATGGGGGACCTTATCCCCAACATGAATACTTAGCAATAACACCCCAATAGGGGTTTGAACCTTAAAGGGAAGAATCATAACACCATAATTTAACCATTATACTATGCCATTACTGACAAAGGAGATGATATCAATTATTAAATGAATAAGTTTACTATTTATAATAATAAGCATTTCACAAAAAATACTCTTAACAAGTCAATGACTATAGATTAATATTCAAAATAAATTAATGAAAATGTTAAATTTATTTTTATAAAATTCATTTAAACTTTCTTAAATAGAGAAGGATTCAATATACATAATATTTAATCATTTTATATTCTACATTAAAACACTTAAATGATCATAGTCATTTAACATGCTCAAAATCTACTCCCTATTCTTTTTCAAAGAGATTTTTTTTTTTCATATTTACCTAAGGAATATCCATTTTAGAGATAAGTTTCTTGATAAGGTAGACTAAGTTATGAACCAAAACTCTTGTAATAGTCATCAAATTATGATGAATAAAGTTCTTAACAATTTCTAAAACTTTGTTCATCCAACCTTTATAATATAAGTTTGAAAAGATTTTTTTTATCGAAATAAGCATAAAAAGTTACAATAAAAGAATAGCTACAGGTTCAGTAGCAATAAATTGTTGCCCAATTCAGCTAACAACAGGTCCAAACAAAATTACAAGGAGGTCCATAAACTCTATAAAACATCCACCACCAGCCAAAGATTCAAAATTATTCCTTGAAAAGATAAATAAATTGTCAAAGAAATGGTAGTGTTTTGCACATTCCAACCTTATTATATTCATAATTATTTGATAACAAAATGCCTAAATGATTTATAAGTGACATTTGTTCTAACAAATAGTTTCAAAATTTACAATAACCAATGATCATAATTTCAATATATCACAAGCTAAAATATCATACAAACCCCTTTCAAGTTATACTTCCATCTCTTTTTAATTAAGTATTCATTATAGTATTGAGAATTTAATCCTAGTACGCAAAAATATTAATTTATTTTTAATTTGTAGTATTCAACGAAAAAAGACAAAAAAATATCAATTTATTTTTAATTTGTAGTATTCAACAAAAAAAGACATGCAATTCAACACTAGACCTATTTCTCTAACACCACATGTTGGTGGCCTACGTATGTATCCCAATTTTAGAGAATCAAAAGAAATGTTATAATTCACCTACAAGAAATAAAAAATCCATTCCATAAATCTAAGATGGGGTTTGTAACCGTTTTCCTAAGATTAAATGAAAAGTATATATATACCTTGCCTAAACTAACATAAACTAGAGTAATACCTAAATCATAAAACCTCATTAATTTTACGATTATAACAACACACTATACTGATTTGATCATGAAAACTAAACCTAAAAAATAAATTCTCCATCCAAACTAACTCAGTAAATCTACACCTCAACTAACCTCACTCCTTGACCCATAAATCAAACCAAATGATTTTTAAAACAACTAAACAAAATTTACTATTTCTACAGAGATTAAGGGTTTGCTATGCTAGCTAACTGTTATTGAAGAAAAAACAAGATTTCTAGATAAGAGACCTGAGATGATCATATTACTCTTTTGTCTTAACCCATCCTTCCCAAGCCCACCTCTTTTCATATTCTGTTTTTGTCAGAAAAAAAAAGGGGTCAATTTTCAAGGCAACTTGGTCCTATAGAACACAAATACTATTTTTGTACCCAAAATATCACAGTAAGATTCATTGGCCAGTTTACTATAATCTTCAACAGACAGATCATGTACCAATACAAAAACTCAATAAGATTTACAGCCAGAGCTTATAAGTCACATCATGAGTATTTTGTAAGCTATGGAGATTATTATTCAACAAATAATGAAGCTATTCCAACCACTTCTATTGGACAACTTGTCAATATCAGTAGAAAGATATATACAACTTTAAGCAATAAAAACCCAATACTCTACATCTGTAAACAACCAATCCAAACCCTATTTGCACCTTTTTCAATCTATGTTAACCTGTTTACCAGAGCATAGGTTCAAATCTACAACCCCAGTTAAGAAAATCTGAGCATTATGTCCTAAAAGTGGCCCAATAACTGCTTTAGCTTATCTAATCAAGACAGAAAGTTAACTTACATAGAAACTCCTGTCTTCTGGTTAGCTAGTTCTAAGAAAAGCTCAGAACACCATGATAGCACAATGCCCCCTGCTTCTTTTCCAGATCCCCCTTTTTTTATTACCCAGAATTTATATATAAATCTCATACAAAATGGCTCATGAAACAGTGATTTGCATGAATCCACCGTAAAAGAAGACCTTCACCACTCCAAAATAAAAATAATGAAACCAAACTTGATCATCTACCCCAAATTGCTTGACTTCCAAGAACCAAAACTTATGCACGAAAAATTACTCATGCCATATGCCTTTTAGCCTCTTTAACTCTATTTCTCTCTCCCGCCTAATTTAGCAGACAGCCCAAAAATGTAGTTTTAAAGAAGTTTAGTTTTTTTCCCTTAGCTTTAGTTTTTTTTTTAAATTTAACACTTCGTCAAAATAAAACTTATATATCTTTTACTATATAAAAGCAATTGTGTAACAATTACAATAATATTTCTATTTATGTTTAAATTGTAATATAAAAATAATTTGGACTTCGTGGAGTAACACATCATGTAAATCAGTTAGTGTGTATATATATTACATATATAAATATGAATTATATCAATTTATATGTATTTCACTAAGACATTCGGAAGAACTTGCTAGTGCAAGATCAATAACTTGATCAAAATAAAAGATCTCTTTACAATACTTTTCATAGATCTTTTACAATACTTTTCATGTGATCTTGACTATTCAACACAATGAAAGTGATAACTCTTTCAACATGATTCATTTGAGTGACGTAACTTGTTACTTTATTCATATCTTCTAACTACCTAAATGGCAAGTCAACTTCTACACTATTTGCATGATCATAACTTTTCAATCATCAATATCCATTCTCCTTACAAGATAATAAAATAATCATAATAAATCTATTTATTATTTTATGTCTATGTTGCAACCTTCCTATGAAATGTCTAACACAAAACCATCTAAAATAAGTTAGTCAAGTGTATAATCAAATTTACTAACTTGTGTTGTTTGGTGCAACAGTATTAATAATCATCCTATTTAAAATATTGTCCTATGATCAATATAAGTGTCATCATGTAAAAATGAAAAATAAGAAATCCAAGAGAAGTCGTGACAATTTTCTGATATATCTACTTTTATAAAACCTATTTGAGACTAAGATGACCTTAGACAGGTATTTTTTCAATTTAAATACAGTCACTTTGATAAAAAGGTGATAGGAAATGTTTAATAGAGTAATCGATCTCCATTTTTTCATAAGACACTTATCACCATCTTTTAGGATCAATATAATAAAATCCCTTATTTACATCTTTCCCAAGGTTCTAACAAGTATAGCTTCTTTGTATTCTTCGAGAAGATCTTTTGAAATCGAATTAATGTTAGTTTTGTAGAACTCTATGGAAAATAAATCAATCCATAAAGACTTATCATTCTTTAATGAATTTATTGCAAAGGTAATTTCTTCAAGAGTAGATTCCTTTTCAAGAGAAACAATATCATACTCTTCTCATTTCTTTTGGAATAATATTATTATAAAAATAACAAAAAGCATGTACGATCTATTTAGGATCATCTATCAAAGTCATAGACATGTTAATTACATCAATTGTCTCCTTGGACATTATTCTAAGTTAACAAATTACTTAGACCCTTCACCATTTTTAAACAATGTCATTTTAGTCATGATTTTAATCCCATGAGCTACAATTTTTTTATAGCCTCTTTGTCTATGTTTAGTAATGTTAACTTGTTCTCATAGTCTAATGTTTTATGTATCATATTGAAGTTTTTTCTCTAGGTTTGAACAATTTTTTATTTAAAATACCTAACCTAATTTTTACTATCCAAATCTTTAGATTTACCAATAGTTTTGAAGAATATTTTCCAAGCAATAATACACCTATTTCTTTGGGAAATACAAGAAGATGTGATTTCTCCACTTTTAACAAATGTTATAATAATATTAACTCCACTCAAACAATCGTCGTCTTTCAAAAGGTTAGTATTTAGTTTGGAATGACCATCTTCTCTACATCTTCTATTCTAAGCAATCCCTTTAATATTAATAATTACTTCAACTAGATATTGATCAAACATATTAAAATGTGGAACCATCTCAAAATCATTAGCTATAGAAGTACAAGGGTTGAAAAATAATTTATTAAAATAAAACCTATCAAGTCTAGAATAAAGTTTATAATTGGCACTCTGGTTATTATACCAAATGAACCAAATATCATTACTATATTTCTTACATCCATCCAAGAGATTTCTAATACTTAAGAACAATTTATTTCATTTCCATCCAAATTTATCCCCCCTATTTGTTATCTTTATTTTCTACAATATGAAGCCCCTCCCCACTATTAACGGTTTTTTAAGTGGGTTACCAAAATGTTACGAACCCCCATTATATTATAGTTATTAGTTATTAGTTAGTATTGCATTGGTTTGATATGCCTTGTAAGCCATCCATATGATAATAACTTCTCAAGTGGAAGGTATCTTGGATATTTGTCAATTGAATGTATGCCCTATTGGGATGTCTTCCCCTTAAAGAGTGTTGTAAATATAATATAAAATATTTTGTTACTCTTTTTCCTATGTATATCTATTTTCATTGTCTTTATTATCTTATAGGTTCCTTACAATTGGTATCCAACCTCTTTTCCAGGATATTTTCTATCAAAACATTATAATTTTAGGGCTTTCTATGACTATCCACTATATGCTCTCATCTAACCCTCTCAAGATCTTGGTAATTAAAAAGTAGCTATAGAAGTAGTGGCAAAAAATATCTTTCCTAAAATCTGCCCCATTTTTTCCTCCTACAAGAATTATTTTAGGTTAGAAACCCAATGCTAGGAGTTCTCAAATGTCCTCAAAAGAGCTATTATTTTTATCTAAGCTAGATTCTCCATTAAGGATCTAATAAAACGTGAGGAGTGATTTAACCCAAATACTTAGGCCTCAAACAACCTTTGTTTACAAATGTAACCTTCCATGTTCCCTTGAGTATGTCAAAAGACCCCATGTGATTTTTGAAAACCTAACCTTTAGCTAATTGAAATCTATGATGTACTAAAAACTAGTTAGCACTAAGAAGTTACTTGCATCATAACTCAAAGACATGTTAGTGGGAAATAGGAATGGTTTTTCCTTCATATTTATTTCTCTAAAGCATTAGGTGATTTACTATTTACAAACAAGATTAATATATTGGTGAGATCATAGACAAAACACACTCCAATGAAGCCTTCATGTTTCATGTAGCCAAATTTAGGCATTTGCAATCATAATTTGAGACCACCAAGTATTTTTATGATATTACACCAATGGGATAGGATAAAAAAATATTTAGAAAGAAAAATCTATTCTCAGAGTTATAGGTTCTTAAGTGAGTTATTACAAAAAATTTAGGTCTTATAAAGTCCATAGGATTTGTAAGTTTTGAAGCCAATTTCTTTCAATCCATGAATAATTTGATCAGTACAACTACAAACCATACCAATAAGGTATTAATCTCTAACCCTCAAAGTATTAGTTACATTAAACAACAAAGGGTTGTGGTACTATTTGATGGGGTCAAAACCCATAATTTCATTACTATAAAATTGGTAGACTAACTTCATTGTTATGTCCATTCTTATAATAATTTCTAAATTATAATGGCCAATTTAAATACCATGTATTGTAGGGGTGTAATCTAAAATTCACTATGGTTAAATATCACTTGACCTATGATATATACACTCTTTCTTTTGGAGGTGTATATGTGGTGTTAGGTATCCAATGACTACAAACATTAGGGCAACTAACTTGTGATTATTTCCAGCTATCGATAGAATTTAATCAACAAGCCAAGGATTATACTTTACAAGGTCTAAAATTAGGTAATATTTAAATTACCAATTCTCACCACATTGTGATATTAAATAAAGTAATCTCTATTATTATTTCCCACTTATTATGACTCAAATTCCATTGCAACCTTCTCCTATAGGTATTCAAGGATTCTTATATTAGTATTATCAAGTGTTTGAGGAACCCAAAGGGTTTCCTCCTTAGAGGTCACATGACCATATCATTTCCCTCATTCCTATCAAAATTGTGAAAAACATGAGCCATAGGATCAAACAACAGACAAAGACACCTTCCACACAAGAGAGCTGCAAACAATAATATGCAATATCCTTAATAAGAAAAAGCTATAGAATGAACCTCAAGAATCGTCGAGGAGATAGAGTCCTCAAAGGTATGATAATACAATGAGGGTTGAGTGCTATATAGGAGAAACCCTAAATGATAAAAGGATTAGATCATGATAAGTGTCAGCATCACATGCGTCATGCGATGAGACAAAATGATCTAATAATAGCTCTCTAATTAACATAAAAAAGCACTTCTAATTTTAGCTTAAGTGCATGAGAATAAATTAGACTAATAATCAATTAATATTAATTAATTATTAACTATTGCATGATTACTCTAACACCCCCCTTAAGGTGAACTTAGGGAGTAGTTTGAAACCCTAAAAAGAGAATGTATGATGGGTCCCAACAAACAAGGCCTAGTGAGGTACCCATGTACAAATAATCTAATCTCTCATAACTGGAGAAAAAGGAGAAAACCACATGGGAAAACTCTTCTCCAAAAGATAGAAAGGCGAATGAAGGACTGAAAAATCCTTCAAACCAATATGAAGGACAAATAATCCTCCAACCAAAACAATGTCCCACAAAAGAGGAGCATGAAGAACATTGCTAAAGCGTGAAGAAGTTGTAGACAACTATTGAAATATGACTAATATAGTGCTAAAATAAATAACCTCTAGAAATAGGAATGCAAGAGTGTCCATATGGTAAATGCTCCATCTCACTTAAATACATGGGTAACTAACTATTGCATCTACCTAGTACATAGGAACAAGAACTAGATAGATCATTCCAAAATGAAACCAAGGAAGCATTAACACCAACAGTAGAAACCCCCCCATAATGTTGACAAGGGAGAGCCAAGAAAAATCCATTGAAACTATGTGAAACCAAGAAGTGCATGTAGGAGAAACAAGAACATTTGAATGTGCAACTAAAGAGTACCTACAAATAAAGGGGTTTGCAAACTAAGGTACACATGCATGAGGAAGGAATCACTAGGATTCACTACTGTCGTGGAAGGTACACTCACTTGAAAAGGTTTGATGGCAAAACAAAAATCCTATAGAACCCCCATGGCACTTTATATCATAGTGCGAGTACAAAAGGCACAACAAGATGTGTGAAATCCCCAAAAAGTATACACCAGAATATTGGCACTTTATCTCAATGCATTTACAAAAGAGAATGTTCTTACAAAACATGTTGAAAATTCCCAAATAGGAAAAAATATGGAAATACATATAGAACAACCAAAAACAAGTCATCCCATGCAAATAAAAAGTGTCCAAGAGCTAAGACATCCAAGTAATTCACTAGAGTGTGAAAACACAAAAAATTGAATAAAATGTACTTGGAGAGAAATCTAGAAAAAAGCATGGATGGCTATGAAGATCTTTGAGAGATCGTCCCAACACCACTAGAATTGTGAAAAATAGAGAAACAGATCAAAAGTTATGAGCTTAGAAATAAAAATAGAACTTCTAACTTCAATAGGTTGTAGAATGCACTAGTAGAAAAAAATGGTGATAAAACACACACCACTAGAAATTTGACGAAACTATCTTTCCAATGATATCTTGTTCACCCAATTTCGATATCGTATGCCCAAGTTATGGCCAAAAGAAAAAATAGTTCCTTTAAAAAGAGAGCTTGAAGGGGCCTGTACCCTACGACCATACTCTTGATGTCATGTTGAATATTCTGTAGAATATTTTTAGTTGTCGAAAAAAAAATCTCAATGTCTCTTTAGTCGTGGAACTTTTCAAAAAAGGTTTTCTCCATGTACATCTAGTGTTATGTGTTATTTCTTATTTTAATTTATTGTCATATGTGTTTCACCATGTTACATTTCACATTTTATGTTAATCATATGATAATCTAACTGGTTAATCAAATTTTATCATTATTTTATTATGCTTTCATTATGTATTTTACCTTGTTCTCAAAAAAATTACCCTGAATGATTTTAGGCATCCAATAAATTCTAGTGAGACACGAGTAGTGGGTTTCAAAACTACTTGATATTCTCAAAAAAATGTTATCAAATGATTTTTTTCCTTCTTATTTTAATAAAATTAAAATCAAGGGATATCTTGTTAAACTATGTGTACATATCCTCTTATGACACCACTAGTTTACCCTAGGTTTATAGCTACACATGGTTGATTCTCAGACAATAACCATGGACCATTGTATTTTGTTATTCAATTATATGCCAACGTTCACCTAGTTTGTGATGTTAACTACTTAAATATCATTTATTATTATGACCAAGGGTAGAGAAAATATCTCATAGGGATTAGAATTGTCATTTATGACTGTGAGCATCCATTAGAAATCTGCAAATAACTAAACTTCATGCAAGGGTTAGTACTTCACAAATCCTTCAAAATGCTCCTATGAAATACCTTGTAAATGCTTCAAAATGCAACAAATGATAAGAAAAGACTAAAAGCATAATGAAAGCAATTAACAAGTTACCTATTCCATAGTGGATTGGTATCACATGTGCTAGTGACCCTTTCCCAACCCTTGCTAAGAAGCCAAAATGATAAAATGCAAATGGAGATGATGAGCAAGATGAGTTCTCAAACCAAGAGAGTAACCTTGCATAAAAGTTGTGGATGGATGAATGAGGATTAAGCCTTCTTTTATAGATTTTCTTGATGAGAGATTGGCCAAGAGGGTGAATGTGGGACTAAAGATCCTCCAATGAGAAGAGGCCACTTGTCAAGTGGTGAGTGGTCAATGGATGTGCAAGATTTGGGAAGAGTGCCCATGAGAGGGAGAATTTGAATTCAAATTTTGCAATAAATTTTGAGAAGGGGACAAGAAAAACAGCAATAAATGCTATGTTGGAGGGACAAATCAACTTGTCATGTTGAGGGAAAATGAGGGTTTTTAATAAATCAATAAAATTGATTTATTTGTGCAAGTGGAGATATCTAGAGAATGCAAGTGGGTGATATTAGTATTTAATTATGGTTAGATTAAATAAATGATGATTATGTTAGTTTAATGATGATTAGGTGAGTTGACTTTTAAGACTTTGATATTTGATTTATTTAAATTAGAAAATGATGGAATATGATTTAGGATTTGATTTAAATGGATGTTTGATTTATTAAAAGGTTGATGATAATGTTTATTTGATTTTAAATGACCTTAGGAAATGGAGATTAATGAAATTACCTACTAAATGAATGAAGGTGAACCTAATGTGAAATCTAGTTCAGTTGATGAATGAACCTAATCAAATGTAGAATGTTAATTTTGCATGTCTACATTTTGCCCCTCTTTGAAGCAATGTACTTGTTGCGTTGGTTCAAAGAATAAACTTGCCATGATCAAAATAAAAAAAATTCTAATTTTTCGGATGCCCCAGCGGAAAGAAGTACACTAGTACATTGCCCCCTTGAGAGATTGAGCAAAAAGATTCGATTTGAGGGTCGATCTCGCGATAAAGAGGTTCAAAATGGGTGGTTATGGACGATGATGCAAAGATGATGATTTTAAGATGTTTAGAATAGCAAATCTATATTATCCTAAACAACTTAAATGATTATATGATGCGAGATGGATGAGATGGGTGATGAGATATGTTGTGATTATGCAATGGATGATTTATGAGATGCTTAGACTAACAGATCTATATTATGATGATGATATGCATGTGAGATGATATGTAGAATACTGATGATTTATGGATGCAAGATGAATGCCTAATGGATGCATGATGGATGTATTAATAATGATGATTAATTATTCACGCTGTGATGTTAGTGCGGAAATGAAGAAATTAGATGATGACAAGAGGATCCAACAAGCCAACATAATGAGAGATGATGATGAGAAATGATGATGAGAAATGGATGATTTGCTTATCAAGGATTGGGATTTTCAAAGGGTCACTTACTTTATGTTTGATAACACACCTAAGTACGATGCATCAAGGTATGAAGGATCAGGATGGCGTTGTACTTAGTGTGATGGACTTTGACTCGACAAATAGATAGGAGTATTCCTGTTCACACTTGACATACGGAAACTTTGCTAGGATGCACTTTAGAAGTTTTAAACACCTCGGACCAAAACATGGAAAGGTATAACCAATCAATGCAATAGTCAACAAGCTGTCTAAAACATCCTCCATTCATAACTAACAAAGCAAGTATTTGCCAAGTTATTTTACAAGAGTGTCCAACAAGCACAGCAAACAAAATAATAATGATCGTTGCCCCATTCCTATCTCTCTAAATCCTTCATTCGGATATCATCGAGAGGTCCTTGGAATGAGCGCAATAAGATAAATCAAAAGAAAAGATCAAGTACACAAACAATCCAATGTTCTTCATACCTTGAGCCAGAGGGATTTGTGTTTTTAAGGATAAGAACCGAAACTTATAGCCAAAAGATAATGCCCATTGTAGGAAGGATACATCCTAGGACATGTTAGTGGATGGCGGCACATCATTTTGTTTATCCAAAGTGTTCTTTTTGATAAATAATGCCCCTTGTAGGAAGGATTCATCCTAGGACATGATGTTATCAGATGATTGATATGGGACTGTTTGGATGATGGACTATCGACACAAAGACTTGACCAACTTGTTTACATACTAACTTAGACTTGAGGCTTGACGCGTTTGAGATTTACTTTTAACCTGCTAGACTTGTTTCTAACTGTTTCACCAAAGGTTAAGGATGACGATCAGTTTATTATGAATGGTGTTTATTGCGGGTGCAAGCGAGATGAGGCGGATGGATTTTTTTCAAATATTTGGATGTTTTTGACATTTTGCAATGTTTTGAGGTTGTTTTGGTATTTTTCGAAGTTTTACAAATGTTTTGATTTTTCAGCTTTTCCAATGTTTTTGGATTTTCTCGAGATTTTGACCAAGATACTAACCTAAAGACCTATCCTAGGCCTTGGTCTGATCGACAGTTAGCCTTGCTTCACGCTATACACGCTAGAGACCACGTAGTTCGACCGGAACGGCCGATTCTGTGATGAAGATATACATGATGAATTGTCGGCTTATTATGACGGACTCCTAAAGGACTGACCTAAATGTCTCTGGGATGATCAAAGATCAACCTTGCCTATGTTCAAGCCTTAGAGCGCGTAGTTTGACAAGGCTTACCTTGTATTTGGCTTTGAATAGCTTTTGACCTGCTTTTGGATTTTCCGATGTTTTGATGTTTTTGGATTTTCTAATTTTTTGATGTTTTGGATTTTCTAATGTTTTGATGTTTTGGATTTTCTAATGTTTTGATGTTTTTGGATTTTCTGATTTTGAGGACTTTAAGACCATACACGAATCTGATCCGATGAGAATGTGCCCCCAGCGTGCTGTAATAGACTACTCTGATAAAGGCAGGACAAACTGACCTTGAGGATGGGCCGAGTAGTACTAGGAGGGATCATGATACGAACAAGGAACCAAGCTATGGTACGGATGCGAATGGATGTGTGATGGATGGAGACCTGAATGTAATGGATGATGGAAGCGAAATGGAGGGATGATGCCGAACAAGTCGTAGAGATCCTGGTGGATGGAAAGTGCTTATTTACACGCGCCTGTTGCCAGGACAAGGTACTTTCCCAAAGTGCCACCAAAGTGGTTTTCACTAGAGGACGATTTTTTGATCCTTTTTGATTTTTTATTTTTCTGCTTTTTTGATTTTTTTTGTTGTTACCAAGATGCCTGTTTGCTAGGTTTTCGCTGAAGTAGCCATTTTTAGGACTTTTTTATTTTTTGGATTTTTGGTTCTATACCTGGAAGAATTAGGCATAAAACTTTTTGAGATGGGAGCTATTCATGGGCTCCTGCAGAGGTTCCCCTTCGGGTGTTGATAGTTGATATGCCCCTGATTTATAGCTTGCTGTGAAGATGAAAGGCCCTAACCAATTAGGTTCGAACTTGCCTTTGTTGTTGGGATTTGGGACATTCTTCTGATTTTCTTTTAAGACCAGTTCTCTACCTTGGAAAGTCCTACTTCTGATCTTCTTGTTGTAGCTTCGTTTGAGTCTATTTTGATAGACTTGTAAGTGATTCAAAGCATCGATCCTTCTCTCATCCAGTAACTCCAACTCGTTTAATCTTGACACCCGATAGTCCTCATCAGTGATGAGATTTTACAATGATATTCTAAGGGATGGGAGCTCGATCTCAATGGGGAATATAGCCTTCGATCCATAGACCAAGGAGAATGGGGTGGCGCCAGTGGGTGTGTGGATGCTGGTTTGATAAGCCCAGAGGGCAGGATTATTCTGCAGATGCCAGTCATGACCTGCGTCATTGACTATTTTCTTGAGGATTTTGAGGATGGTTTTGTTTGTGGCTTCTGCTTGGCCATTGCCTTGGGGATAGTATGGGGTGGAGAAGTGATGTTGGATTTTGAATTTCTCGCACAAGTCACGAACCTCTTGGTTCTTGAAGGGTGTCCCATTATCTGAGATAATGGCTTGTGGGACACCATAACGATAGATGAGATATTTCAGGATGAATTTTGAGATCTTTCCAGTGATATAGGTCATGGGTATGGCTTCCACCCACTTTATGAAGTACTCAGCTGCAGTGATAATGAATTTATGGTCGTTGGATAAGGTGGGTGAGATTTTCCCAATGAGATCGAGTCCCCACTATGAAAAAGGCCATGGTGTAACAATTGGATGAAGCTCTTGAGCTGGAGCATGGATGAGGTCCCCATGCTGCTGACATTGTAAACATCTTTTAGCATGATCATATGCTTCTCTTTCCATCGTGGGCCAGTAATACCCCAGCCTTAGCAGTTTCTTGGTAATGGTTATTCCACTCGAGTGTGAGCCACAAATGTCGTTATGAACTTCAATTAGAGCAGTTAATGCCTCCTCAACATTTAGACAGCGTAGTAAGGTACCCTCTATGCTTCTACGGTATAAGGTATCACCTAGGATGACAAATTTGGATGCCTTTTTGATAAAGGTTTGTTTTAGGCTTGATGGTAGGTCAGCGAGTATGACTCCTATGTGAAGATATGTGTAGATGTCTTGATACCAAGGATCGCCAAGACCAACGATTTGACACACATATTCTGATTCCGGTACCTCGAATGTGGGAACGAGAAGTTGCTCGATCATAAATTCGTATTTCGGCACGTTGTGAGGGATGTCTACTAGAGACCCAATTGTAGCCATGGCGTCGGCGACTCTGTTGTTGGTTCTTGGAATCTACTCAAATGTTATGTCGATGAAGGATTCCTTTAGAGTCTCCACCAATTTCTTATATGGGGTTAGCTTGTCATCCTTTGTCTGATATTCATTATTGACTTGATTTATGATCAACTGAGAGTCTCCATATACCTTGAGAGCTATGATATTCCATTGCACTGTTATCCTGAGACCTATAGTCAAAGCCTCATATTTTGCTATGTTGTTAGTGCAAGGAAATGCCAGTTTGTATGATCTTGGTATGCAGTCCCCCTGTGGGGTGATGAAGAAGACACCAGCTCCTGATCCATGTTGTGTATATGACCCGTCGAAGTATAGTTTCCAGTGATCAGCAACATTGAGGTTAAAAATAGACTCATCTGGAAACTCTGAGACAAGGGGATTCTCAGAATAAATAGGTGCTTCTGCTAATTGGTCTACAATAACTTAACCCTTGATGGCTTTTCTTTCAACATACTCGATGTCATATTCTGATAATATCATGACCCATTTTTCCATTCTGCCAGTTAACATTGCCTTTGATAAGAGATATTTAAGGGGGTCAATATTGGCAATAAGCTTGATCTTGTGTGCCAACATGTAATGTCTGAATTTTTGGGGTGCAAACACTACTGCGAGGGAAGCTTTCTCGATGAATGAGTAATTTAGCTCGTGACCAACCATTGTCCTGCTGATATAGTAGATGGCTCTCTCTGTTTCATTTTCATCATGCTGAACTAGGAGAGCTCCAAGGGCTGTTGTTGTTGCTGATACATATAATATCAATGGATTCTTGGGGATGGGTGACATTAATACTGGCGGTGTCAATAGATATTCCTTTATTTTGTTGAATGCCTCTTCACATTTTGTATCCCATTTGTATGCTACCCCCTTGTGGAGTAGGTGAGAATATGGGTTTTGCTTGTCTGCCAGTTGTGCTATGAACCTTCTAATGGATTGGAGCCTACCTTGGAGACCTCTTAGTTGTTTTAAGTTCCTTGGTGCTTCCATCTCAAGGATTGCTTTGACTTTTTCTGGATCCACCTCGATACCCCTCATGGAGACTATGTATCCTAGCAGTTTACCTGATTGTACGCCGAAGATGCACTTCTTGGGATTTAGTCTGACTTTGTATTCCTCCAATCTGTCAAAGATAGCACTTAAGGTTGCTATATGATCTTTTCTTTTTCTTGATTTGGATATGATCTTTTCTTTTTCTTGATTTGGCTAGGATGTCGTCGACATAGTCTTCAACTGTCTTGTGAATCATGTCATGGAATATCAATGTCATGGCTCGTTGATATGTTGTGCCTGCATTCTTGAGGCCGAATGGCATCATGTTCCAGCAATAGGTCCCCCACGGACAAGTAAAAGTTGTCTTGTGTTGATCTTCTTTTGCTATCATAATTTGGTTGTATCCTAAAAATCCATCCATTAGTGATAGCATCTCATGCCCTGTTGTCATGTCCACTATCATATCGATATTGGGAAGTGGAAAATCATCCTTGGGACATGCTTTGTTCAAATCTCTAAAATCTGTATAGATTATGATAGCTCCATCAGGCTTTGAAATAGGTACCAAGTTCGATACCCATTCTAGATAATCAATTGGTTGATGAATCCAAAGATCTAATAGCTTTTGAGCTCCATTTTGACTAACAAAGCAATTTTGAGGATGCATTTTTCAAGCTTTTTGTCTACCGTATTTTGCATCCTCGGATACACCTGCTAGGTGGTGGACCACAAAGTATTTTGGATCGTCCTCAGATAATGATAACTCCATGCAAATTTTTATTTGTCTTTCCCTTAGAATGCTTGCTAGGAGTTCTTGCTCTTTCCTGATAATAGTGCGATTCCACATAGAATGTGATATGTGGGGTCTCCTTTGTTCCTAGGGTTTACTGGTTGCATTTTTCGCCAAGACCTGCTTGATCCTCTTGATGAATAGCCTTCCTTAGGGGAAGATTGAATCCTTCTCATCCCTCGTGCACCTCAGAATTTTCACCATTGGATACCGCCCTTTCTTTTACTATTTTCGAGTTAGAGAGTGCCACCTGGTGGTTTTCACTCAAGGACTTGATATGATTCTTAGTTTCTCACTTCTTTAAGCACTCCATGATTCAATCATTTCCCCGTAATAGGCGTGTGTGTCCAACTCCATTATGATTCCTACCTTATGATCTCCATCTGGAATATTATCCCTCAATCCCATGAATTATGAGAGTGCTTCATCATTTTCGAAAGTATCTAGAACTGGTGATCCTCATTGGTCATAGTCGCATCGGGCCAGTAGACTAAGCTGATCTCATGATTTTGACTATTTGGTTCAAAGGATATGGTACTAATCATACACAGGGTGGTATCTTCAAATAACCTAGGTAGATTTGATAAGGTATCTTCATCATCGCTACTAATATAGGGCTCAGTTATAAAATTATGTGTGTCCCTACCTATGACTATTGGTGAGTGTACTTGTACTAGTACTGGCTGAGGAGAAACATTAGTGGCTCTAACCGGAGGACTTCGGCCACGTATGGTTATTCTCGAAGTGGCACATCCAAGACCAAAATTTGTTATGGGTCGCGTCTCTGGCATAATAGGTATTATGAGCCCATTGTCATTTTATCCCAGTCTTTGATTTTGGTCATAGCCCATCGCAAGCATCATGTGTAAGCCTTTGCTTCTTTCATCCATTGGTAGATTAGCTGTCGGTCTTTCATCTTGATACAACATGTTTGATGGATCTGCTTCAATTACCTCATGGCCAAGGTCTCCCCATCTTGTGAATTCAGGATAATTTTGAGGATAGGTTTGTGATGTGGGAGCTTGATTTTCTTGTGGGCATCCTCGTGATCTTGGAGATTGTGGTAACTCTCCTATCACAAAAGCATTGTTAGGGAGTCTATAACTTCCACAACCGTCCTCCTGGATGATGAGCTTGATATCAAATATGGTGGGAATGGCGGGTGTCTACAGCCAGTGGGCCATTGAGAGTGGCGGGATTGATGTATGATGGATGGGCCCTCATCATTTTGGCACTTGGGGATTTTGTAATATTTGGCTTTAAGGTTCTTCTGATGTAAGCGGCTCCGGGATCTCCATGGGTGATGTCTCTTGTCCATTATGTGTGAATTTCACACATTGGTGGAAGGTTGATGCTACGGCTTTCATCGCATGGATCCATGGGCGTCCGAGGAGGATATTGTATGGAAATTCAAGGTCCAAGACCTAACATGTGGTTTCCATGAGTGTTGGCCCTACTTGTATAGGGAGCTTAATTGTGCCCTGAGACACTCTTTCTTGGTCATCATATGCTCTGATTGTGATGCCCTTGCCTTTGTCAATGGAATCTTCTGATATTTTCAACTGCTTGATGAGGCTAAGAGAACAGATGTTCAAACTTGCACATCCATCCACCAAGACCCTTTTGATTTTGCTTTTGTTTACAATGACTTCCAAGTGAAGTTCCATGATTTGTGAGATGGTTGGAAATCTTGGTCCAAAAATGTAAAAGTGCAGGTGTTATGATGTTTGGACCATAGCTTGGAATTGATTTCCGCCAAGGTCTGCTTGAGGGGCCGATTAGATGAGACTAATGCTTCCTGGGGGATCTTTTTTATCTTGTTGATGAGATTTTAACAACTCCACTTGTTGGAGATGTGTGCTGGCATTCTTTTGAGTTGGTCTACAACATTGTAGCTATATGGAACGGCTCTTGATGTAGGGACTCTATTGGGTTGGGATGATCTTGCAATGGTGACTTTTTCGCCTCTTGTGGTGACTCCATAGTCTTCAGCATGAGCACCCTTGATGGTGATGACCATATAGTCTTCATTGAGGGAGGCAACGTCTATTTCGTATACATGATTTACATGATTTACCTTGGGTATGAGATTATAATGTGATCAATATAATGTTAGAATTGGCTATGGATGCCAAGATCTATGGACCAAATGGAAAGCACAAGAAAAGAGAGAGAATATGACAAGAATAAACTGTATTCAATGTCAATAATATGATAATGATTATGATTCATTGCAAATGAGAAAGACCCCTTGGTTATATAGCCAAGGTGAGAACATAGAAGGGCATAAGATTATGACAAGTGTCGTAATCTTATGACATGAGACAATTGTGAAGACCTATCACTCCACTTAAGGTGGAGAGATAATCACATGATGTGTCCACAAAAGGTGGAAGTGATGTGGTAATGACATGTCAAGTCCACCAAAAGTGGAAAATCTCCAACAACCTCCTATGTGGTCCCTAAGTAAACTTAACTAAGGTGTAATCATGACCTAGGACAGGGTACAACACTTTTAATTACACCAACACCCCCCCTTAAGTGCAACTTAAGGAGAATGTACACAAATGCAAACAATGCAAGATGGGTCCTGACTACTAGGCCATGTTGGGTACCCATGTACAAATGCAATGCAATCTCTCACAAACGAGGGAAGGGAGAAAACCTCATGGGACAAAACTCCCCCTCAAAAGAGAGATGAAATACAAAATAGAAATGCAATACTCTCAATGAAGAATGAGAAGGTAAAAACCCCATGTGAGGAAAAGGCCATAGGAAGTAGAGAAGCAAGGGGTGGCCCCCCCTCAATGTTGAGGTCTCACCCAATGATAGTAGGCTTCGACATTTGAATGCTGAATGATCCAATCTTGCCGAAACAGCGTTCTCCCCTTGGGAAGAAACAAAACCAAAGATGTATGCAGGAAGTCATGAAGATGGATGATGGATGATGGATGATGGTGTCTCTGAAGCATGCTCAAGTGTCTCCATGTCGATGCAGAAAGTTGAACCACTCCAATCAGGCGTTCTAGGCCACACTGCTGAAGAGGAAAATCCAACATCTAGTAGAGAAGAATGTAGAGCACTATCCAAAGACAAAGATATCCCATCTGAAGACAAAGAAACCTCCTCCAAATGTTGTCCAAAAGTATCCACACTCACGTCCAATGCATTGAAGAGATGATCATGTGAGGGAGAATGAACAAAGAGGGATTAGAAGTGTTCCCCTCACAGCTGGCTGAGAAGGTGCATCTTCATCAAAGAGAAGATAGATGTCCTACTATCAATGGTGTCCTCCAAATGCACCAAGATGAGACTCCATGAACAAGTCTGAAATACCTGTTAGGAAGTCATCCAAAGTAGCCATATTTGGAAGACTATGTTTATCTTGCTGCATTGAATCACTAGGAGCCAAAACTGTAGCAACACAAGCATCATCAACCGCAATAGTAGATGGAGGAGATAGAGTGCATGGCTCAAGTATCCGGGATCTGATGTGAAAATACCCCAGAGTTTAAAAAAGCCAAAAATCAATATATACAAATCATGGTGTATGATCAAATGAGAGCAGTTAATCACCATTAGAAACAAACTAATGCAGGAATGGCCGAGGATGAATGATCCAACCACCCGGTAGCAATGAAGCGTGTCATAAGTTATGAAGTCACTTGAATGATAACTGAGAGTCGAGTGAACTCCCTGAATTCTCCCATCTCATATGTGTATGATAAATGGAAGAGTAAGATTGTTGTTTGTCAAATGGGGAACACACAAGATAAATGGAAAGTAGATTTTGATCAAATGAGGGAACACTTTTAAAGGACATCTGAAAAGTGTTTTCCCCAATGCTAATAGATCCCTTCCCTGTTACACTCATGTATGTATTGTTTCCCATCAAGATAGGAGACATAGAACAAGGCTGAAATGAAGAGAAGATAGTTTGTGAAGATGCCATATGATGTGATGCTCCTGAATCCAGAAGCCATCTCCCTGATCCTGGACCTAAATGAGCACAAAGAGCTTGTCCTTTATATCTTGATGTTTGACTTTTGTCCTTTTTAGACTGTTTTGAAGTAGAAGGAGAAGAAGATTCAGACATTCTAGAAGGCAAATCAATGTGATTCCTTTTGAGAAGATTTTTCAACTCATCTATGTCCTTCTTATAACAATAATGTTCTTCATGTCTATCCTTCTTGCAATATGCACAAAAATGTCTCTCCTTAGATGATTCTTTTGATGATGAGGATTCTGACTCTTTATGTGGCTTGTTCATTTTCTTCTTTTGCTTCTTATCAAGATTCCCTTATTCTTTCTGTACCTTAGACTCATTTGCCACCAATGCTTGTGGTTTGGAAGACTTGATTAGACCCATGTTCATTAACTTAGCTTCCTCTTGGATTAGGAGATTTGCAAAGTCATCAAACTTAGGATCAACATATGATGCTCCCATAGAAAGTCGATGGGTATGAAAGCTAGAAACAAACACTGAATACTCAGGACCAAGCTTGGATAACACATTCAGAATCAACTATAAATCATCTTTTTCAATAGTGCATTCTTTCAATTGTGTTCTTAGTTGCTTGATTTTGGAGATGTAGTCTTGGATGTGGTCAAAACTTATAGGATCAAGATTCATCAAATCATTATCAATCTGATAGCCTCTAATCTTATCTGTTTTACCATACAAGTTCTCAAAAGTCTCCCATACCTCTTTAGGTGTATTACATGATTCAATATTAAATTGCAAATCAAATGAGACTAATGAACATATGCATCCAAGTGTTTTCTCACGATCAATCTCCCACATTGCCAATTCTTTAGCATCAGTAGGTTTTTGAATTGTGTCCTTTAGATGACCTATTAGACCTTTCATCATGAGATAATTTGATACTGATTTTCTCCATGTAGCATAATTATGTGGATTTAGGGGTTCAATTTGAGATCTCCCCATTGCAAGAACATAAATCAAGGAAAATAATGCAACCAATCACTGCAAGATTACCCCCCCCCCCCAAATCACTCAATCAAGAAACCCCCCAAGCAATATCTGATTTGGCACTTTATATTTAGTGCGTTTACAATTGCCACTTGCAAAAAATAGCAAAGTGGTCTTTGATCTTGGTACATGCAAATGCCAAGATAGGCCACAATATCAAGTACAATTTTTGGTACAAAATGAGATCAATTTGATCTGACCACTAAGAAGTACACGAAAAATATTGCACTTTCAAAAAAAACTATACCCAAAAATGTTACCGTAGGAGCAAGATATGAGCTCCCGAAGTTCCCAAAATGAGGACGAAGCAGCAACACCTATAAGAATCTGAAAATTCTGGAAAAACCAGGCACCAAAACCAAAAACTGATTGCACCAGTGCGTAGAGCATGAAAGATTAGCCCAAATCAAAAAAAAATGCTCTGAAAAAGGAGTCAGAATGAGCAAGATATCAGCATTTGAAAATAGACTGCAAAATCAAAATTGCCAACGGAGAGGGGTAGAAAATTTCTTAAGAGAGTGCTGACGTCATGCTGATGCAAACTTGGGTGATCAATATAATGTTAGAATTGGCTATGGCTGCCACCCAAGATCTATGGACCAAATGGAAAGCACAAGAAAAGAGAGAGAGAGAGAGAGAGATATTATGACAAGAATAGACTGTATTTAATGTCATTGATATGATATGATTATGATTGTTTACAATGAGAGAGACCCCTTGGTTATATAGCCAAGGTGAGAACATAGAAGGGCATAAGATTATGACAAGTGTCGTAATCTTATGACATGAGACAACTATGAAAAGCTATCACTCCACCTAAAGTGGAAAGGGATAATGTTATAATCACCACAAAAGGTGGAGAGAAGATCACATTATAATGATACCAATATAATTATAACATTATATTGATTATATAATTATAAGAAGGACATCCAGTACAACATAGGATTATGACAATATTATACTTATGATCAATATAATTATATGGGTATAATTATAAATCCAGTGGTATAATTATAAATCCAGTATCAAATCATTTATAATACCTATTATATAATATAATTATAACTTATGATCATTAGAATTATAATTAGAATTCTCATAATTATATTATGCCACTTGAATTATATTAATCAATCTTGGGTGACAGGCGGCGGCGCCAATATAATTATGTTTGACAATATAATGTTTCAATAATCATAAGTCATAATATAATTGAGATTATACCCATGATGAGAAGGTATTATATTATGAGTTATAATATATTGGCGCCACCGCCTATCACCCAAGATTATGATTACACCTTATATAATCAATATAATGTTAGAATTGGCTATGGATGCCAAGATCTATGGACCAAATGGAAAGCACAAGAATTCTAATTATATTATACCATTATATTGACAGGCGAGAAACCGTCAATTTTAATCACATGATCGAATGACATCATCCTGCATCATCAGTGACGTCAGCATCCTCTTGAAAAATTTTGTACCCCTCTCCATTTGAGTTTTCATTTTTGCAGTTCAACTTTGAAGGCTCGTAACTTGCTCATTTTGACTCCTTTTTTCGAGCAATTTTTTTTATTTGGGCTAATATTTCGTACTCTACACACTGGTTCAATCATTTTTTGGGTTTGGTGAGTGGTTTTTACAGAATTTTTAGACTCTCACAGGTGTTGCTGCTTCGTCCTCATTTTGGGAACTTCGGGAGCTCATATCTTGCTCCTACGGTAACATTTTTGAGTGTAGTTTTTTTTAAAGTGCATGATTTTTCATGTATTTCTCAGTGGTATGATCAGATTGATCTAATTTGTACCAAAAATTGTACTTGATATTGTGGCCTATTTTGGCATTTGTAAGCACTAAGATCAAAGACCACTTTGTTGTTTTTGGCAAGTGGAAATTGTAAATGCACTAAATATAAAGTGCCAAATCAGATATTGCTTGGGGGGGTTTCTTGATTGAGTGCTTTGGGGGGGTAATCTTGCAGTGATTGGTTGCATTATTTTCCTTGATTTGTGTTCTTGCAATGGGGAGATCTCAAATTGAACCCCTAAATCCACATAATTATGCTACATGGAGAAAATCAATATCAAACTATCTCATGATGAAAGGTCTAATAGGTCATCTAAAGGACACAATTCAAAAACCTACTGATGCTAAAGAATTGGCAATGTGGGAGATTGATCGTGAGAAAACACTTGGATGCATATGTTCATTAGTCTCATTTGATTTGCAGTTTCATATTGAATCATGTAATACACCTAAAGAGGCATGGGAGACTTTTGAGAAATTGTATGGTAAAACATATAAGATTAGAGGCTATCAGATTGATAATGATTTGATGAATCTTGATCCTAAAAGTTTTGACCACATCCAAGACTACATCTCCAAAATCAAGCAACTAAGAACACAATTGAAAGAATGCACTATTGAAAAAGAGGATTTACAGTTGATTCTGAATGTGTTATCCAAGCTTGGTCATAAGTATTCAGTGTTTGTTTCTGGCTTTCATACCCATCGACTTTCTATGGGAGCATCATATGTTGATCCTAAGTTTGATGACTTTGCAAATCTCCTAATCCAAGAGGAAGCTAAGTTAATGAACATGGGTCTAATCAAGTCTTCCAAACCACAAGCATTGGTGGCTAATAAGTCTAAGGTACAAAAAGAATCAAGGAATCTTGATAAGAAGCAAAAGAAGAAAAAGAACAAGCCACATAAAGAATCACAATCCTCATCATCAAAAGGAGAATCATCTAAGAAGGAGAGGCCTTTTTGTGCATATTGAAAGAAGGATGGACATGAAGAACACTATTGTTATAAGAAGGACATAGATGAGTTGAAAAATCTTCTCAAAAAGAATCACACCGATTTTCCTTCTAGAATGTCTAAATCTTCTTCAAAACAGTCTAAAAAGGACAAAGGTCAAACATCAGGATATAAAGGACAAGCTCTTTGTGCTCATTCAAGTCCAAGATCAGGGAGATGGCTTCTAGATTCAAGAGCATCTCATCATATGGCATCTTCACAGACTATCTTCTCTTCATTTCAACCTTGTTCTATGTCTCCTATCTTGATGGGAAACAATACATACATGAGTGTAACAGGGAAGGGATCTATTAGCATTGGGGAAAACACTTTTTAGGATGTCTTGTGTGTTCCTCATTTGACGAACAATCTGCTTTCCATCTATCAGATTACACATGGTGGAGATGGGAGAACTGTGGAGTTCACTCCTGATTTTGTTATCATTTGAGATTTGGAGAGTCGAGAGATCATTGCTACTGGGGTGTTTGATCATTCATCTCGGTTGTATTCCTTTGCATAGTTTGCTTCTGATGGTGACACTATTCCTTCGACTGTTGATCACATACACTATGATTCTGAGGAGACATTTGGATTTTTGAACTTGGACATACTCACATCAGATCCAGTCCTTGAGCCATGCATTTCATCTCCTCCACCTACTATTGCAGTTGATGATACTTGTGATTCAACAGTTTTGGCTCCTAGTGATTTAGTGCAGCAGGATCCTGTTTGTCTTCCAGATATGACTACCTTGGATGACTTCCTAACAGGTATTTCAGACTTGTTTGTGGAGTCTCATCTTGCAGATTTGGAGGACACCATTGATAGCATTCATCTTCTCTTTGATGAAGATGCACCTTCTTCAGTTGTTGTGAGGGAACACCTTAACCCTCTTGTTCATTCTCTACATGATCATTCTTCACAGATTGGCATGAGTGTGGATTCTTTTGGACAACACTTGGAGGAGATTTCTTTGTCTTCAGAGGGGATATCTTTGTCTTTGGATCATGTTCTACATTCATCTCTACTAGATGTTGGATTTTCCTCTTCAGCAGTGTGGCCTAGAACGCCTGATTGGAGTGGTTCAGCTTTCTGCATCGACATGGAGACACTTGAGCATGCTTCAGAGACATCATCATCCATCATCCATCTTCATGATATCCTGCATACATCCTTGGTTTTGTTTCTTCCTAAGGGGAGGAATGTTGTTTGACGAGATTGGATCATCTTCAGCATTCAATGTCGAGCTTCTACTATCATTGCAGGAGACTCAACATTGAGGGGGGGCTACCTTGCTTCTCTTCTATTGGAGCCATGCACCAAGTCTCTGGGTGTAGAACCAAACTTCTAAAGACAAGTAGAGTGCTTCCAAAATAAGAAGGTCTATATGGTGTTTAGTCCATCTCACCGAAATGCATGGGTAACCAGCCACTGCATATGCTGAGTAGATAGGAACTAACACTAGATACATAGATCAATCCAAGGAAGCATACAGTACATGACATAGTACACTGAAATAGAAGATTGTGGCACTTTATTTTAGTGCGATTACAACATTAGAAAGAGGAGAACTACAATCAACATGATGCAAAACTAGAAATTCTAATGAAGAAGCCAACCAAAAGTGCCTCGAAGCAGAAGATCGTGAAGAAAGCCCTCTAGGTGGATGTCGGTAGGAGCAACTGACCCCCATTTGATTGCCGATTAGAGGAACAAATGGTTCAAGACAAGGCTCGATCGGGAGGCAAAATAATTTCTCAGATTTACTTATTAATGCACGATTTGTTTTTAAAAAAACTTAATTAAAAGTTTGATTTAAAAACATTATTTATTAGAGAAAAAAACTTTATTAAAAAATTAATAAAGAAAAACAATTTTGTTTTATTTTATTTTGGAAAAAAAACTTTATTAAACAATCAATAAAGAAAAAAAAAACATGATTTTTTTTAATTATTAAAAAACTTTAATATAAAATATTAAAGTAAAACTTTATTAAAAGTTTTTATTTATTTTTAAAAAATTAATTTAAAAAAATTAAAAAAACTTTAAAAAGTTTTATTAAAAATTAATAATGAAAAGTTTTGTTTATTAAAAAAACACTAAAAAAAAATTAAATAAAACATAAAAAAAGTTTTTATTATTAAAAACTTTTTAAAAAATTTAAAAAAGCAAAAGGGTCAGTGGGGTCGGTAGGTACGCCGCCCCCTGCAACGGCCGGTGGTATAATTAGATTTGTATTCATGTAAAGCATTCACATGAAATTATAAATCCAGTATCAAATCATATATAATATAAATCTAATTTTACATCCACACTCACGCCAATCTGCGAAGAATGATCATGTAGAGAATGAACAAGAGGGTTAAGGTGTTCCCTCACAACAACTGAAGAAGGTGCATCTTCATCAAAGAGAAGATGAATGCTATCAATGGTGTCCTCCAAATCTACAAGATGAGACTCCACAAACAAGTTTGAAATACCTATTAGGAAGTCATCCAATGTAGTCATATCTAGAAGACAAACAGGATCCTGTTGCACTGAATCACTAGGAGCCAAAATTGTTGAATCACAAGTATCATCAACTGCAACAGTAGGTGGAGGAGATGAAATGCATGGCTCAAGGACTGGATCTGACGTGAGTATGCCCAAGTTCAAAAATCCAAATGTCTCCTCTAAATCATAGTGTATGTGATCAACAGTCGAAGGAATAGTGTCACCATCAGAAGCAAACTGTGCAAAGGAATACAACCGAGATGAATGATCAACCACCCCAATAGCAATGATCTTTCGACTCTCCAAATCTCGAATGATAACAGAATCAGGAGTGAACTCCACAGTTCTCCCATCTCCACCATGTGTAATCTGATAGATGGAAAGCAGATTGTTTGTCAAATGAGGAAAACACAAGACATCCTAAAAAGTGTTTTCCCCAATGCTAATAGATCCCTTCCCTGTTACACTCATGTATGTATTGTTTCCCATCAAGATAGGAGACATAGAACAAGGCTGAAATGAAGAGAAGATAGTCTGTGAAGATTCCATATGATGAGATGCTCCTGAATCTAGAAGCCATCTCCCTGATCTTGGACTTGAATGAGCACAAAGAGCTTGTCCTTTATATCCTGATGTTTGACCTTTGTCCTTTTTAGACTGTTTTGAAGAAGATTTAGACATTCTAGAAGGCAAATCAGTGTGATTCTTTTGAGAAGATTTTTCAACTCATCTATGTCCTTCTTATAACGATAGTGTTCTTCATGTCCATCCTTCTTGCAATATGCACAAAAGGCCTCTCCTTCTTAGATGATTCTCCTTTTGATGATGAGGATTGTGATTCTTTATGTGGCTTGTTCTTTTTCTTCTTTTGCTTCTTATCAAGATTCCCTGATTCTTTCTATACCTTAGACTCATTAGCCACCAATGCTTGTGGTTTGGAAGACTTGATTAGACCCATGTTCATTAACTTAGCTTCCTCTTGGATTAGGAGATTTGCAAAGTCATCAAACTTAGGATCAACATATGATGCTCCCATAGAAAGTCGATGGGTATGAAAGCCAGAAACAAACACTGAATACTCAGGACCAAGCTTGGATAACACATTCAGAATCAACTGTAAATCCTCTTTTTCAATAGTGCATTCTTTCAATTGTGTTCTTAGTTGCTTGATTTTGGAGATGTAGTCTTGGATGTGGTCAAAAATTTTAGGATCAAGATTCATCAAATCATTATCAATCTAATAGCCTCTAATCTTATTTGTTTTACCATACAATTTCTCAAAAGTCTCCCATGCCTCTTTAGGTGTATTACATGATTCAATATGAAACTACAAATCAAATGAGACTAATGAACATATGCATCCAATTTATAAATCTAATTATGATCAATGAGATTATATAATTCAATCATAATTATGAGAATTCTAATTATATTGTAACATTATATTGACAATATAATGTTAGAATTGGGCCTTCCAAAGTCAGACTACAAAATTGAAAAGCTCATTGGTGACGGGTGAATGGCCATCAAATTTAATCGAGCGGATTGCTGACGTCAGCATTGCACGTCATACCAATCATATGATAATTCTTATAATTATATTGATCATGGGTATAATCTCAATTATGTTATGACTTATCATTATTGAAACATTATATTGTCAAACATAATTATATTGGCGCCTCTGCCTGTCACCCAAGATTGATTATAATCATAATCTAATGGGTATAAATCAATATAATACCTTATCATTAGTCAATATAAATCCAGTGGTATAATTATATTGATCATTATACATTATATTGATTATATTGTATTCATGTATAATTAGATTTGTATTCATGTAAAATTGATTATATTTGTGATTAAAAGAGCAATGTAAAGCATGTGGAATTGATAAGGACATCCAGTTGGTGTACAATACAATGAACAAACTTGGTCCTGATTATAATTCTTTTGTTTCTAGCTTTCATACTCATAGATTGATTATGGGGTCTGCATATACTACACCTTCATTTGCATCATTTTCTGAGATGTTGATACATGAGCAACAAAAGCTTATCTCAATGGGTCTCATCAAGACTTCTAAATCTCAGGCATTGTTGGTTAATCAGGTGAAAGAATCAGAATCAGATAAGAAACGGAAGAAAGCAAAGAATAATCAAAATTCAGATCAAGTAAAACCACATTCAAATCAATCAAAGAAAAAATCTTCTTCAAAAGAAAAATCATCTAAGAAAGAGAGACCTTTTTGTGCATATTGCAAGAAGGATGGACATGAAGAACATTATTGTTATAAGAAGGATATTGATGAGTTGAAAAATCTTCTCAAAAAGAATCACATTGATTTTCCTTCTAGAATGTCTGAATCTTCTTCTCCTTCTACTTCAAAACAGTCTAAAAAGGACAAAGGTCAAACATATATATCAGGATATAAAGGACAAGCTCTTTGTGCTCATTCAAGTCCAGGATCAGGGAGATGGCTTCTAGATTCAGGAGCATCACATCATATGGCATCTTCACAAACTATCTTCTCTTCATTTCAGCCTTGTTCTATGTCTCCTATCTTGATGGGAAACAATACATACATGAGTGTAATAGGGAAGGGATCTATTAGCATTGGGGAAAACACTTTTCAGGATGTCTTGTGTGTTTCTCATTTGACGAACAATCTTCTTTCCATTTATCATATTACACATGGTGGAGATGGGAGAATTGATGATTTCACTCCTAATTATGTTATCATTCGTGACTTGGAGACTAGAGATGTCATTGCTACTGGGGTGGTTGATCATTCATCTCGATTGTATTCCTTTGCACAGTTTGCTTCTGATGGTGACAATGTTCCTTCGGCTGTTGATCACAACTATGATTCTGAGGAGACATTTGGCTTTTTGAACTTGGGCATACTCACATCAAATTCGGTCCTTGAGCCATGCATTCCATCTCCTCTATCTACTGTTGTACTTGAGGATACTTGTGTTGCTACAGTTTTGGCTCCTAGTGATTCAATACAGCAGAATACTAATTGTCTTCCAGATATAGCTACTTTGGATGACTTCCTAACAAGTATTTCAGACTTGTTCATGGAGTCTCATCTTGTGGATTTGGAGGACACCATTGATAGCATTCATCTTCTCTTTGATGAAGATGAACCTTCTTCAGTTGTTGTGAGGGAAAACCTTGACCCTCTTGTTCATTCTCTACATGATCATTCTTCTCAGTTTGGCGTGAGTGTGGATACTTTTGGACAGCATTTGGAGTTGGTTTCTTTGTCTTTGGATAGTGCTCTACATTCTCCTCTACTAGATGTTGGATTGTACTCTTCAGCAGTGTGGCCTAGAACGCCTGATTGGAGTGTGTCAGCTTTTGATATCAACATGGAGACACTTGAGCATGCTTCAAAGACAACATCATCATACATCATACATCTTGACTTCCTGCATGCATCCTTGGTTTTGTTTCTTCCCAAGGGGAGGAACGTTGTTCGGCGCAATTGGATCATCTTCAGCATTCAATGTCGAGCTTCTACCATCATTGCAGGAGACTCAACATTGAGGGGGGGCTACCTTGTCTCTCTTCTACTTCTCTCTTATGGGGGGTCTTTTTCCTCACGTGGGGTTTTTACCTTCTCATTCTTCATTGAGAGTATTTCTATTTTGTATTTCATCTCTCTTTTGAGGGGGAGTTTTTCCCATGAGGTTTTCTCCCTTTCCTCGGTTGTAAGAGATTGCATTGATTGCATTGTTTGTACATGGGTACCTAACATGGCCTAGTAGCCGGGACCCATCTTGCATTGTTTGCATTTGTGTACATTCTCCTAAGTTGCACTTAAGGGGGGTAAGGGAAATGTTTTGTACCTTGTCCTAGGTCATAATTACACCTTAGTTAAGTTTACTTAGGGACCACATAGGAGGTTGTTGGAGATTTTCCACTTTTGGTGGACTTGACATGTCATTACCTCATCACTTCCACCTTTTGTGGACACATCATGTGATTATCTCTCCACCTTTTGTGGAGTGATAACTTTTCATAGTTGTCTCATGTCATAAGATTACGACACTTGTCATAATCTTATGCCCTTCTATGTTCTCACCTTGGCTATATAACCAAGGGGTCTCCTATGTACTATAATCATAATCAGAATATCATATCAATGACATTGAATACAGTCTATTCTTGTCATATTCTCCCTCTCTTTTCTTGTGCTTTCCATTTGGTCCATAGATCTTGGCAGCCATAGCCAATTCTAACACACTGCCTTTTCCTTTATCCTTGTTATTCCCTTTGTTGCCATGATTCGGCATCGGATTCATGTAGATTTTAAGATCCTGATTCCCGGTAGGTGTTTCCACATTTATAATTATTTTTTCGATGAGATCTTGGATGATGTTCTTGAGTCTCATACAATTGTTTGTGGTGTGGCCTTTGATTTTGTGGAACTCACACAGTTGATTTTCATTGTACCAAGGAGGTTTGATATCAGGTTCTTGATAATTCTCAAATGTAGGAGCTTGGATGAGTTTTTCATTGATTAGTTTTTTCATGATGTCCTCAAGTGGTTCCCCCAAAGTAGTGTATTTTTGTTTGGGGTATTTTTTGCGTTGAGGTGGTTCTCTTTGGTCATTGAGGTTATTGATTATGGGATTATTGTTGGGTTGATGTGTTGTGTGATGAGTGTTTTGGTGTGGTGTTTGGATTTTTTGTGTGGGTGCGTTTTGGCGTGGACCACTAATGACCACCTTGGCATCGATGATGCCATCATTAGTGATGTTCTTGTTTCTTGCCTATGTACGAGGTTTATCATTGTAATTAGATGATGGGCAGTTGTTTTGCGGTTCGTGATATGACATTGATTCGATGGGTTGAGTCACAAGGGCTCTTTTGATGCTAAGCACCTTGGAGATCAATTGATCGTATGTGGTGATACCCTGAACCTTGAGATGAAATGATAAGCAACCTTCAAGGTTGGCGATGATTGTGCAGACTTGTTCTTCTAGCATGGTCCACTTGCTCCAATTGGCCTTGGATCGCCATCGTTGAAGGAATGAAGCAAAAGATTCATTCTTTCCTTGTTTCATAGCGTATAGTTCTTCGAGACTAACATCCATTGCAATGTTACATGCATAATTCTTAATGAATGCGTCTCTAATTTCTTCGAATGAACTAATGCCTGAAGGTAAGCGAGAAAACCATTCTATAGCATTGCCTGCTAAGCTCCTAGGGAATAGCAGCATCAGATATGTATCATCATATGCGACCTCCATAAAATGAACCTAGAATTCCCTAATGTGATCTTCAGGGTTTCCCATCCCTCGATATTTGTCAAATTTGGGAATTTCAAATCCTTTAGGGAATGGTTTCATTTCTAGGCTACTATCAAATGGATAGGGACACAAGTTGCTTTGCGTTTTGGTTGTCCGCCCCGATTGAATGTCAAGCACTTGTTGCGAGAGCAACCTAAGTTGTGTCATCACATCATTTTGGGGATCAGGGGGTGGGATGAATGTGTTTTGAGGTGTTGCAATCGTGGTTTGGATGGATGGATTGGTTGGTATGTTGTTCAATGGTATCGGTATGTTGTGGCAGGCGAAGTAGGCTTCTACTTTCTTTTGGATGAACAATGCTTGTTGTTGCTCTTGTTGTTGTTGCGCTAGGATTTGTGCTTGTTGTTGCGCTTGTTGTTATGCTTTTTGTTGCACTTGTTGTTGTTCTAACAACGCTTGTTGTTCTGCTTGTTCTTGTTCCCACAACGCTTGTTGTTGGGCTGCCAATTCTACTGCTTCTTGCTGCTCTTGGTATTGCTTTAGTGCTTGCTGATATGCTTGCATTTGCACTGCTTGTGCAAGAAGTTGTGCTTGAGCTTGCACTTGTTGTGCTTGAGCTTGCGCTTGCACTTGCATTGCTTATTGTTCTAATAAAAGTTGTGCTTGAGTGACCCTTTGTGCTTGTAATGCTTGTGTGGCTTGGGCGGCTTGTTGTTGTTGCTATTGCAATAAATCTTGGGCTTTTTGTGCTTGTTACGCTTGTAATGCGGCTTGTGCAGCTTTGGCAGCTTGAGCGGCTTGTTGCACGACTTTTTGTTTCTGCACTTGTTGGTATCCTCTTTGAAAAGTGGCTTGTAGTGTTGCGTCGAATTGGTTTGATGTGGTGAATTTTGGTGGCGGTGGGGGTGGTGGTGGGTTTGGTATGGTGGTAGATGATGATGTTGTGTTGATTATTTGGTTGGTGGATGGTGTTGTTGTGTTGATTACGTGATTAGTGGATGGTGTTGTTGATGTGATTGGCCCTTGAGAGACCATGCTTTGCAATATTGTGGGGGTGTTTGATGATGTTGCCATTTCTTGTGTGTTTGCCATTTGTTTTTGTGATGTCAACAATAAGTTTTGAGCATTTGGAAAAATGTTTTGATTGATGGTTGGGATGTTGTTTTGATTGATACTCGGTAGAGGGGGAATCCCTAAACCAAGGAATGGTGTAGATGACAATGATGATGGTGGGAGAGGTGGAAATGTAAGGGGGGTGAATCCTTGCGAGAGTGTTGTGGTGTTGAAAATGCCCCCTGGTCTGAACATGTCTCCCTCCTCTTGTGAATTTGTGAGGAGGGGGATTTGAGGTGCTCCGTGAAAAGATGTTGATGATGGGTCATAATGTAAAGTGAGAGGAACATTTTTTTGTAATGGATTATGGGGGATGTTTTGTTCTAATGTGGTGTTTACATCCAAGTTTTGATTATTAACAAGGGGATGTGATTGAAGAGCATTGAGAAATGTGTTTCCCTTGTTAACGTTGGGTTGAGTTGGAGCAAATGATGTTGTGATTTGCGGGATATTTTTTGTGACATTTTGAGATGGGGGTGTAGATGAAATGGGGATGGTGGATGAGATTGGTGGAAAAGATGTCTCTACTATAGTGCTCACATCAAAATCCGAAGGCAACTTGGCCCCTCGTTTTGCTAGTTCAAGCATGTACAATGAAGGGTTAAGTCTCATCATGATGTCGATGATTCTATGGTTGTCTGAATTTTGGAGCATTTTAGCAATTTCCTCGTGAGACATTCCAAAGGTAAGATCCTCCCCTTGGGTTTCCTCTTGTGGGTTTTGCAATGATGTTGGAAGGCTAATTGTGAGATTTCCATCCCCACTGGGATTCATTTCAGGAGTGGTTTGGCTAAGATCACTTGAAGCGGGTGTTTCTTTGTTGGCTTCCATACTCTTCTTGTATTGAGATCTAGTTAGAACCATAAAATGGGGATCAATCTTCAAGAATATGGGAGATGAATCTCTTGATTCTTTGGATTAATCTCTATTTTATGTCCCAAAGTGAAATTTTTTAGGATGCTTTTTAGGATCAAATGTGATGATGATATGATGGTGATGTTTTAAAGATGGATGTTATGGATGTTTTTGGATTTTGATAAATCTTGAATGAAATACTAGGCTTTTAGGATTTTGGATTTTGAGATTTTGAGGTTTTGTCCTTGATCTTGATTTGGATTTTGATTTTGATTTTGAACAAAAAGACCCTAAGATGTTTGATAATGATCTAAAGGATAGTTTTGTTCAAAGGATGATGATTTGGATATGTGTGAGGAGAAGGATGCATCTACCCACACCTACCAAAAGAAGATGATTGTTTCACTAAGTATATGAAGAATGATTCATCTACATACACTAAGCTAGACAAGATGATTTTTGATAATTTTGACTAAGTATATGCAAAAGGATGCATCTACACATGCCTAGCCAAAAGGTGTTTTGATAAATGTTTCAAGGACTTGGTCTCAATGATTTTGGTTTTTGCTTGATTTTGTCATAAATCCTAGCACTTCAAAGATGATTTCAAGGTTTTTCAAAAGATGATTTATGAGATGATGTTGTTTTGTAGGATGGATGAAAAGTTTTGATATGTTTTGATCCCTAGATGAACCTAAAAAGATCACTTTGTTTTCCTAGACCTAGGTATTGAAGAGCATTCATATGCTTCCTAAAGACCTTTGTAACCAAGAAATGATTTCATTTGAACATTCATTTTTGGATTTCCAATGATTTTTGCTTTGGGATTTGTGAGTCTCCAATCACACATGAAAATTCATTTTGCTTAGCTTTGCTTAATGGCTTTATTTTACCAAAAACACTTTCTTTGATTAAGTTTTCAAACTAAGATGTCTAATGTCTCAATTTCTTTAAACCCCACAAGATAGTTTATGTGGAAATTTAATGAACTTAAGGCAAGGGTTTTCCTATTGTTTACTCAAGAAGACAAATTGAGATATAATCCAATGCTTAGAAACCTCTAAGGACACAAGTCCCAAGGGAAAGCAATAACATATGGATTGAGTCAATGATATTTGTCTTCAAAAGGGTTTGAAATTTTGATGATGTTAAGTGTTTGTTTTTTATTTGTTTTTGAGCAAGTAATGTATTTTCAAATTGACTCACAAGCAATGCAACATCCTAGCTTAATGGGTGCGTTTTTCTTAGTGGGCTTGCCTCATGCCCTTCATAGAAGAGATGATTTTACATGCAACCAAGGAAAAATATAAAGGTATGATGAAATCCTAACCTCTATATTTCAACCAAGATCGGACATGGCAAGTAACTTCTTGGAATCTAAGTTCCAATGCACCACTTTGATAAACTCACTCAATGGATAAATAGGCCACTACAAAACAAGGGTTCTAGTTCGGACTTTCTATTCGTAGGAGTTGACCCAACGTGGCAAGAGTTCCCTTTCAGATCCATCTTGTCGAAGTCAACCGCGTGATATTGGAATTTCTTCCAATATCCACATTTATATCCCGACTGGAAATACTCTCGGGTTCAGAGTGTTACCGGTTGAGTCGTTCCCTTGGGTGAGTACTTTTTCCCCAATGCGGGCCCTCTAAGATAGAAAAAAGCAAGCAAAGACACAATCCATAACTCGATCAATCTTTGACGGCACAAAGAAAGAGAATATACGCGAAAATGCCCCTACTCACACTCGCACAAGATATTGTTCAATTTTAAGCCCAAATCGAAGTGTGGAGTTGATCACTTTATCTTACGCCAAAATCACCAAAAAGGCCTTTTGATTCTCGAGATCGCTTGGAAGCGTGAGAGAAGTGCATACGTCCTTTTCAATGACTTTAGTTTAAGTAAGTAACCACAAAACAAAGCAAACACACATTCATTTTATCCTTCCAAAGCAATTGTGAATTTGTTTTAATCACCAAATGAAATATGAAGATTGCTTGTCCAATTTTTAACCCAAAATGAAATCAAGTGTCTAAGCTTGAATTCTAACCTTTTGCGAATGGAAAAAATCAAATTGTTCTTTTTAGACCCAAATGAAAATTAGTGTCCTAGGAGCGAAAAGGTAACAATTTCGTAAAGAAGCGTTGAACAAGCTCTTAAAGCATTTAAAAACACTTTGGTTTTTCAAAATATCCTCCTCATTTCATTTTCCTTTGCTAGCCTTCTCCTTGCTTTCCTTCGTTTTCACATTGTACCTTTGTTGATTTTCAGATTTGTACCTTTGTTGTTCGTTGTACCTTGTGGCTTCGTTTTCCTATAAAAAGAAAAGACAATTTTGTGAGGATCAGATAAAGTCAATTTTGATGGTTAACTTTAAACCATAGCATGATCTTAATTGGAATGACAAACGATTTGAGTGACAAATGATAGTAAAAGGATGATTTAATCATGCTTTGGAATTTGATTTTATTGAAGAGATATAACACTTGCTAGACCCATTCTCTTCCTTATCAAAATTCACATGTATTGAGTCTGTCAAATCAATCATAAAGAATAAATTTCTCAAAAGAATATTTATAATTTTGAAATAACTATGATAGTGTGGCAAGTTAAACTTTTTGAAGAGCCAATGAATTGTTTTACTAAATCAGCCATACACAAAAGCCTCCTTATATTCCTAAATGTGATAATAACATTATGACATTTATTAAAATACGAGAGAATATTGAAATAAACATGCACTCAATCAAAACAAGTTACTAAAGATCTTCAACATAGCACTATGATTATGGAGACATGAATTCTAATTGATCAGCTCCAAAAGGTTCACAGCTTCCTTTAGTGCTCCATTCGGCCATCCAATCTCCCATCAATCTTGTCTCTACCACACCCCTCCACTCGCACTCAGACCCATGACTTTCATCCTACAGATTTAGTGAGTTGGAATTACACTTAAATGTGTTGCATACATATTAATGATAAAGACAAATGTAAGGATAATTAAATGCAAATCAGGTTAGAGGGCGGATGATCTCCAGAATAAGAAAACTTAGTGTGAAGAGAGCATTAGTCCACACGTCCCAATCCTTGATCGGCTGGCAGGTAATAAATCCATCCTTGTTCTGACAAACCAGAGGATCATAAATGACGCGTTTTTGATCATGAGTAAGCAAAAACAAATAGTGGCTAAGGTCCTCAGCAAAGTTTAATAAAGTAGTCAGCAAATGTTAATGATTTCTTCAAAGAATTATGAGATTATTTGATTAAACCAACGGACCAATGAGCTGGTAGCAACGTAACAAATTACTAAATGCCTTTGATTGTTTCCTGCTTTCTTGAAGACGACTCTTTAAATGAATGGGAACTCACCGCTATCTAAAGGTAAAGTGCCATATAAAGATCTCTAAAATTAAGAACACGCCTTCCATAAAGCTTAAACAACAATATATAAATGCGTAGTAGCTTTTATCTTTAAATGTTAAAAAATGATCAGTGAGATTCCTGCGCCACATTTGTCATTGAATACAAACCCAAGACAACAATTAATGAATGTGTGCCTGTAAAGAAATCTAGATCATTATACCATGTGTAGTCAAGTCCAGTCTTAGATTTTCAAAGAAAAAGAACACATGAAGATAGCTTTATTAAATGTATTCAGACCCTGACCACTATATCAAACAAAAGAGCATGTGGGTGTATTGAAAATCTGTTTCAAATAAGTAAATCAGTTGTATGGGTGGCGCATTTATTCTTTATGCAAAATGAAACGTGGCTCACTTGTTGGTTGTGTATCTATAAGCTGCATGTAAATATGGAAATCAAAAGTGGCCAGATAGAAACGTTTTTAAAAGGCGGGAGCACAGACAAAACATGTTATATAAAACCTTTCAACTTAACATGGCGTATGAACTGTCTTGACAGAATGCCTCAAATGAGGGGCCACAGGTAAGGAAGGTTTATAACCACCTACTCAGCTTCACGTATTCCCTGTGAGGCAGTAGAGACAAGTTATTCACATGCATTTCTTACTCCTATATTTGTATATTGTATTTCTATGTAGCCTATCACATGAAATGTATACATAATGCAAAGCTAGAGAATAATAGAAATATATTATATGGAGGAGCTTTAATTTAATGATAGAAAACCGCAATAAAATAAAAGCATGAGAAGCCTTTGGCTGAAATTTATCAATTAAACAAGAAAACTAAGCCATGTAAGTTGCTAAAAAAAAAATGGTGGTTGTGAGACCAGCCCTCCTTCTAGCACCAAATGTGAGCATCCATTAGAAATCTGCAAATAACTAAACTTCATGCAAGGGTTAGTACTTCACAAATCCTTCAAAATGTTCCTATGAAATACCTTGTAAATGCTTCAAAATGCAACAAATGATAAGAAAAGACTAAAAGCATAATGAAAGCAATTAACAAGTTACCTATTCCATAGTGGATTGGTGTCACATGTGCTAGTGACCCTTTCCCAACCCTTGCTAAGAAGCCAAAATGATAAAATGCAAATGGAGATGATGAGCAAGATGAGTTCTCAAACCAAGAGAGTAACCTTGCTTAAAAGTTGTGGATGGATGAATGAGGCTTAATCCTTCTTTTATAGATTTTCTTGATGAGAGATTGACCAAGAGGGTGAATGTGGGACTAAAGATCCTCCAATGAGAAGAGGCCACTTGTCAAGTGGTGAGTGGTCAATGGATGTGCAAGATTTGGGAAGAGTGCCCATGAGAAGGAGAATTTGAATTCAAATTTTGCAATAAATTTTGAGAAGGGGACAAGAAAATAGCAATAAATGCTATGTTGGAGGGACAAATCAACTTGTCATGTTGAGGGAAAATGAGGGTTTTTAATAAATCAATAAAATTGATTTATTTGTGCAAGTGGAGATATCTAGAGAATGCAAGTGGGTGAGAATAGTATTTAATCATGGTTAGATTAAATAAATGATGATTATGTTAGTTTAATGATGATTAGGTGAGTTGACTTTTAAGACTTTGATATTTGATTTATTTAAATCAGAAAATGATGGAATATGATTTAGAATTTGATTTAAATGGATGTTTGATTTATTAAAAGGTTGATGATAATGTTTATTTGATTTTAAATGACCTTAGGAAATGGAGATTAATGAAATTACCTGCTAAATGAATGAAGGTGAACCTAATGTGAAATCTAGTTCAGTTGATGAATGAACCTGATCAAATGCAGAATGTTAATTTTGCATGTCTACAATGACCTAATTAGTAAGGTTTCCATGATCTTAGTTAGGGAGAGGTCATGAGATTTTATTCTAGAGTTCAAGGATATTGTAGTCCCCTTTCTTTAGTTTTCTCAAATAGAATCACTTAGGGTCTTGCCAACATCATGCAACATACTTAGATGATTTCTTTTATAATTAGGTGGGTGAGTTTTTATTGAAATGTCCATGTAGTTTGATATGTACCATAAAATCCTCCTCCTATGTGATATAGTAGAGCATATTTGTGTCTTCACACAACTTAGAGGTTGTCATTGATATCCATTAATTATGTAATGTGATGTGCAATTTCTTGCATTTGACTTGCTAAGGGAATATTAAGAGATAGTATTGCAAGATGGTGTCCCTCTTTTTGATGTAGATGCCTCAAAGGAACATTGATGGACTTGAACATGCACAAATCAACTAATACTTAGAAAGTATTAATAATCATTGCAATGATTAAAATCATTTATTCTTAATTCTTACTATGATGTAGCCATTCAAAATATTATGAACTTTTATATGTGTACATTTATTTAACTATTTATAGATTAGAATATATTTATTATAATTTTTAAGATTTATTAAAAATATATACTCAATTTCTTCAAAAATATTTTTTTATTTTTAAACATGTCTAATTGTTTAGATAATTGTCTCCTAATACAATTCATTTTCCTAATTTAAAGAGACATATTAAGCTTCTCAATGAGGGGTAATGCACTCAAATCATGTTTATTGAGTTTCTTAATATTTACGCGAGGTTTTTAGCATCTTTCTCTAGGTTATTTGATTAAAGTATGTAGGACAAAGTAGATGGTGTCAAAGACACTATTGCTAATGCATATTAGCAATCTTATGAATATTTGCAACAACATGATCACCCCATTATGTGTGTGTGTGAGAGGGGGGGGGGGGGTTGGGGTCTTATATAAAAATTATATTAAAATAGTAGGGTTTATTGTCTAGTTTAAACAACTTAAAATCCAAGTTTATTTTTTAAAAATAACACTAAAATAGTAGGGTTTGATGTCTAGTTTAAACAACTTAAAGCCAAGCGTCTAAGAATTTTTTTGAACATGTGGTTTGCATGTGTAGGAATCATTATGAAAATGGCTTAGAGTGACACTACTTGTCATCATATTTTTAACTAAAAGAGTGATGCATATAAGCACCCTTGTGGTGAGATCAATACACATGTTCAATGCGAAATAATTTATTGTTTTGCACATTGTTGAAATTTATTAAAAGTATATTTAAATTCAACACATACTAATTATTGTTTTCAATTAATGTACGATTGTTTTTTATAAGATAAGCAGCATTTACAAGGTGTCATACCCTTTACACAACGAGCCACAAGGGCCAAAAAATATCACCAAGCATGGTTTTGAAGGGGCCAAGAACCCATTATATATTGAGTTTTGAATAATCAAAATTTACATCAACTTAGTTTACATTTTGAGGGTTGTTTTATGAAGATGCTTATTTAGTCATAATAGAGTTTATTCACACACTATATTTTGATTTAGTTTAGTTTTTGTCTATATGTTTTATGACATGTATATATGTATATTTTGAGATCTATGACCATTTGTATTTGTTACAAATATTTTTTACATGTATATAACACACACTCGCACATTTTAATGGGACCCATTTATATATGTACATCATATTGTGATTTTCAAAATAATGTGTTTTAGGATCTCTCATTTTCTATAATTGCTTATTTGTACAATGTATGATCTATATTCAATTTGACAAAAAAATACATAATTTTTATTATAAGATCTTATAAGCGCTCAACTTATAGGGTTATTGCAACCAAATTCAATATGTCCATGTGTGTTTTCTCAAGCACTTTTGACTTGAAAATAAATTATAAATATATATATGAGATTTTAAGTTTCCCAGTTGTCTTAATTTATTATTTCATGTACTAATTGAATATAATTGACTCATGTAATATATAGAATTCATTTCAAGTATTTATATTCCCTAATCAAAATTTTAATAATATTTTAAAATATATATATATAAGCACTATGAGAATGCATAGGCTTACATATTTTATAATAAAAATATATGCAATAAGTGGGACTAAAAAATACATCTTACTAAAAACCCTAGATACAAGAAGCTTTAAAAGATAAGATTATGGATTAGAGTTCAATTATTAGTAAGTTTAGCTTAAGAAGTGAATTTAAGTATAATATATACATGTATGGAAAGTTTTTGTGTAGTAAAGAACTTATCTAATAGGGACCCAATACAATATTTTCATATCAATTGAATTTCAAGTAAAGAAATAAATATAAGTGCAATTAAATATGTATGGAAGGTATTATTACTTGCAAAGTTATTTAAAAGGTGTATATAGAGCTAGATCTATGAGCCCTCAAATATGCATTCAGTTATATAATAAAAATAATAATACGTCAACTACATATCTTGTTGGTTGTAGCTTGATGAAGAACTCCCCTTGCATTATCTGAAAATGTGTGTGTGTGTGTGTGTCTGCCTCAATGTGTCAACCTCACATCAAGAATCAAGATAATTACGGTTTAGGAAGACTACTTGAAGAGATACATAGAGAGATGTAAGAGCAACAACTTCCTCATTTGTACAACACTTTCCTAACAACAAGGGATTATGAACTTGCGAGAATTGTTTGAAATACTTGTCCTTTGGAAGTTGGGACTATGGGGAGAGAGAAAGATAAGAGAAGAGTAGAGTGAAATGCATGAGACAAATGTGTGTATTACATAGTTTGGAATGGGTAAATGGTTTTCCATCTACTAAAAACATCACAAAAAATTATAGAAATGTTATGAATTACTCAAAATTGATCAAACCCCCTTAAGGTAGGGCAATGCCATACAATAACCACTTTGAGGGGGAAATCCTCCTAATAGAGCATAAACTCCAATAACAATATTCAAGATGATTTCCACTTGGGAAGTCATTACAATCTATAGAGTATTGTTAAAGGCAACTACTATTATCCCATGCATGTGGGATAAATACTTTATTCTAACTAACTAGTGGGATGGCCTACAAAACATATGCACCCTAATATAATATTAATTACACCATAATACTATACCTCTAGGTACAAGGTCATCCACCATCAAATTTGTCATAAGGAACAATTTCAACTATAATTGAATATATTGGATTTAGGTGGGAGATAAGGAGAGGGTAATTAAACCATGTTAGGAGGCAAAAAGTGTTGTCTATGAAGGGCAAAGGCTTTTGGAGTTGATCTAAAGGGCACCTAAGTGATCCTAGAGTTTGATTAGTGCCAATCTATTTCCTATGTTGCAATGCTAAGTGATGTAACATAGAAGATGATAAACCAAGGGGAATAAGTTAGAATGTGTTCTAATAAAGTGGTGTGTGTGTATCCCCTAATATATATACATATATATTCCCATATATGTATGTATATACATATATATACATGTATATATGTATATACATATATACATGTATATATACATATATACATGTATATATACATATATATATGTATATAGATATATACATATATATACATACATATATACATATATATATGTATATAGATATATACATATATATACATACATATATATAGATATTTTAGGGGATATATATATATGTATGTATGTGTGTATGTATATTAAGGGATATATACATATGTATATAGGGGATATACGTATACATAAAATATATCCCCCTTAAGGAATTTATCATGTCACTTGTGAAACATAAGAAGATGCCTCGAAAGAGATGTAGAAAGTAAATGCACAAAGGTGTAATGGTGTGAATTTGTACCCCTTGTGAATTCCACATTTATGTACCTCCTACCTTAGAGAATTAAGCCTGATAATGCAATTACACGTCCTTCATTTGCTTCCCATCCACTTGGCAGCTATTTTTTGTGTCGATGGAGGATATTTTGTCTAGGACGCTAGCGCAATGCGCGGACATCTGCACAGCACATTGTCATCCTGACAAGATTCTTGCCTCTGGAATCCGCAAAGGTATTACAATTCTCCATTGGCAATGAAGCATAATGTCTCTAATCCCTTGAATGACCTCAAATGGCTCTGTTGCCTCCAATTTCACCCTTCAAATGACTATCTCTTTCATTCTTTCACTCTCCTTGATAATCTTCACACTTTGGACAACTTTCTACACTTTTCTCACAACATTCTCAAGCTCTACCACCTCCAATGACGCTGCAAGTTTGTATTTCATTGGTTTACTCTCTTTGTTGTTGCAGGAACATCGATCCTTAATAGCTTGCAAGCTCACTCCTCCCATTTGCCTTGAGTGCATGTGGTTGAAGGTGATATCACTCCATTTTCCTTTTCTCTTGCATTATCGTTTAATATCGTAGCATAATGTATTGCTTGTTATTGTTATTTCAATATATTTCTTTATCACATTTATCCTATCATTGCTATATTGACTATCTATGGAGGTGGAAATACCAAAGCGGGGGACTGACTGTGGCAGTCCTCTAAACACAACTCCAACATTTTTCTATCTTTTGTGTGTAGTTTTTTTGTCGAGTGAATACCTTGAAGATATCAACTCATGTGTAGGAAGGTGCATTTTCCTTACCCTCCTTTGTCAATTTATAGATTAGATCAAGTTAAAGTATTCTTCTTGCTATTTTGTTATTTAGTTCTTTTTTGTTTTTGCCATTAAGTCAAACTATACATGTTAGGTTGTTAGTGAGTTTCTTTCAATCTCTTATTATACTTTATGATTTCTATTCTAATGGATGCCAACGCCCCATTGAGACGCTAGCATGTCGCGTTGTTGTCTATGTCTCACACTATAGTCCTCTGGCAATGAGTTTCCTAAGTCATATTCTAGACTCTAGAAACTTGCTCGCCTAACTTCCTAAAACATTCGAGCTTGTTAAAGGATAGTAGCAACCTGGTTGCTCTTCCTTTAATCAGCCTCTAAACTCTAAACTCTCCTAAAAAAATTTGTTAGCTTGAGGTAGATCAGGGCAGCCTATTGTTCTAGACCCTCTCGTGACCTGGAGTCCTAAGCAGTCAGTCCCCCTCCTCTATATTTTGATGAATCCAACATGAATTGTTTTGGGTCTGTTTTGTAGTGTTGAAGGAAACTTTTCTCGTGTTCTAGGTTTGTTGTAGGTGTGTGCATTGTATGGCACCTAGCCTTGCAACCCAACCTACAATCCCTAGTGGCATAGTTAGAAGAGTCCCTAAACATTGTAAAGCAAACTCTAGAATAGGTCACTGTCTTTTTTGAGCCTTTGGGGTCTTCTAAGAAAGTCCTTTTCAGTGTACATAAAAGACGGCTTCTTTCATGCATCTTCCCATCTCGTCTGTGCAGCCTATGAATGGGTCTCCTTTTATAACCTTCACATCACAAGACTTTCCTACGAATGCTAATAGAGAACCCTCTCCTTTGTACATTCCCGCTCATATCAACGAGAATACCATGACCGGTGTTCTCATTGATCCTATATGTCAAGTTAATATTATTATAGAGGAGATTATGTTAATAAACTTCCTACACAAGGATGGATAAGATGAATCTAGGATCACGATATGTATGCATGATGGGATTTCCTTCCCTCCCATCGGTTCCATTACCCTTTCAATCCTGGTAGAACCTAGAACTATGAATGCCCTTTTCGATATTATCCCAGAGTCTAACTTGTTCAGAGTGAAGCTAGAAATTCCTTGGCTAGTTTCCATGAATGTAGTCCCTTCGGTGATTCATAAATGTTTGAAATTCTCTCATGAGGGCTCCATGCATGTTGTGCACAACACTGGGTACAAATCCCTGTTGTCATGTGGGGCCTATTCATTAGATCACTTCTTGCCTACCCCTCTTGGTCTGCTTCCTCCAAGGACGGATCTATTGTATTGCACTTACGTAAGATACAAGAATGGGGGCATAATGCCGAAAGTGACAGGTATCCTCCTTCCCCTTATGCTATTTCAATTAAGGCTTCTTTGATAGCATAGCAACAAGTTGCTTCTTTCTCTCAAAAGGGGAAGTATGCTCGTGCTCAGGAGCCTTCTCCTTCTTCTATAGTTCCACTTGCTTCTACCTCTCACCTTGTTGTGGTGCCTTTGGCTTCTACCTCCATGTGTCTCATGGAGAGTCTGATGGTGCCCACTTGGCAGAAGTCCAAGCATCAGGTGTTCAACCTTCTTTTCTTAACCACGGTGCCTCAACTTGTTATGTATGGTAAGGGGAAGGGTCTGCATGGAGTCACCTCTATGTCTCAACATTTGCGGCCTCCTGTTGTTCCTGCCCCTAGGGTAGCAAATGGGAAGAGGCCCACTGTCAAGGCACTTGAGTCTACTTCTCTATCGATTGTTGCCTTCATTCCTGCATCTCTTCCTCCTATTTTTTCCTAGGAGTCACTCCCTCTGCCAATAATGGCTATGATGGACACTCCCATGGCAGAACAAGAGCCTTTTTCTCCTCCTCAAGTTGCAACTTCTAGCTCTCAGAGCTAAAGAAACCACCTTGTGCGTGAGCGTAAGTGTCAGAGGAAGGCTCTAGCCACTGAGCAAGCTGCTCTATAGAAGGTGGAAGGGGAACCGACACCTCTTGTTTCAATGTCTCTTGTTGTTCCCTCCTCTTCTACCCCTTCTTCTTCAGTTCTCATCACCTTGATCTTGCTTTCGACTCCCCCGTGTAACGTACTAACCCTTCCATAAAGTAAAATTTTCTTATTTTACACCAAATGAGTAAATAAGCAAGTAACAAAAGCATTGAAATAAATATTTTATTTTATTTTATTGATAATTTCCAATCAAGATACAAAACATATTTCAACATGTATTCCTTTTCTTTTCAAATATATATCAATGGATGAAAGCATACAAAAACATACAAAGCTCATAAAGCTTTAGAACAAATAGTAGTAAGACAGTCCAGGATCCTTCCTTTCAAATCTTGGTTCTTCTGCCACCTGCTATGGAGGAGAAGCATCACTCAGGCACTTTTCTACAAACCATGGACTCTTAATGCAGTCCCTCGCACATCTATCATTTGATAGATGTCCCTTCCCTTCGACGAAGAGATTGGTGGAGTAACCGATAACGACAACCAATTGAGCATAGTGTTGTGTCCTACATAACTAAAAGCTTGTAATCCGATAATCTCAAACTAGCATGTAATAATGGATCACAGTGAACTAAAAGTGTAGTCTCAATAGTTACACAATATTTAGTGGAGTCTTAGACATTGCACTACTTTGGCCAAAGTGTTATATTCAGTAAACGACTGAGAATCATCTATCACATACACTATTCAGGGCCAATTTGACTTAAGGCTATCTTACACTGCTCATAGGTATTGTCCTTCAATGGATAATTTGTCATCCTAGACTAACCTACAACATACTATTCTACTTGAAATGAATCTATATAGAAAGTAAGTACACAAGCTCCCTCCCATACTAGATTAACTATCCTAGGAGTTACACAAGCTTTCCTAGTTAATTTAATAACTTAGTTGGGTGTACCTCAAGTGACTCTTGCATTCAATCAAGCCTATAAAATAATAACTAATATAAGCATCAGTCTCTTGTTATGGAGATCTTACAATCACAGTATTAAAATAGCTAGAAGGCTTCAATTCCCTTTTTCAGAAGACAATCATAATTACTTCTATTGCACAAATAGAAAAGACATTTCATGCAATATAAAAAACACAATAAATCCTTGTAAATAATAAGAAGAAATCATCCCCATGCCTATTATCACTTATCCCAAATAATGATAACTGTGCAACCTTCTCCAACAGTAATTTAGCTTAATTCAGCTTCCCACACAACTCCCTCTCTCTCTCTTTTTGATAGCACACTTCTCTCAAATAATAAGACAACTCTTCCTCACAAAATCTCTCTTTTCTCACTCATAAAAGAGATGAAAATGACTAGTAAAAACTCAGATATGATAAACAGCTAAGGACATATACTCTTGGTGTAATTTATGTCTCTCTCAAGTGAAATGGGAGAATGGAAATAATGGTTACACAAGAATATAGAAATGAGAAAGATTATGAATGATTGCAAATAATGATCACACAAGAATGGGTAAGAATGTGTTATAAGTGAGATGGTGCGACTATTTATAGTGCAGCCAGCATTTTGGAATTCCTACAGTTAACGTATGAAGAATGACACCAATTTAATGCAACATGATTCAGCATAAAGGTGGTGACGGATAAAGCTCAGACTCAGCATTAACCATTAACAAATCGACTTTCTTATTGATAGCATTCAAAAGAGTATTTCAAGCTGCACAAGGAGAATTTGAATATTTCTCCCAAAATGACATCTACAGGAAAGTGAAAACAGAGGTGGTGCCAAAACTAGTAAGTTGGCGCGATTCTCAGGTGAGAAGAATATGTCAATGATAATTCAACAACACATAACCTGAATTGACTATTTTATGAGTTGAGTCGACTAAACCACATAAATGCGTTGGAATTAGTCCACTTTTCCATTTTCCATATCGACCAAGTCAAATCCAACAGATTTTATACGCATTGCTACGTTTCCTTCATACTTGTCTTGGCTGGTGATACGTAGCTCTTTACACAGCCACATATGTTTCAAATTCAACTTCCAAAATGATGTCCAGCATCGATACAGATTAGCCATGGACATTTAACGTCAAAAGAAGTCTTCTATAAATCAACTTCTTACTAAATAAGAATAAGTCAAATTCTAGGTATATAAAATCAATATGTAAAGTATATATTATTATTATATATAATGTATATATCATATACATATATATATATATATTTAAATACCTTCATATAAATATATATATGTATGTATATATGTATAACTCTATATATATATAAATACCTTCATATAAATATATATATATATATGTGTATATATGTATAACTCTATATATATATATATATATATATATATATATATATATATATATATATATATATATATATATATATATATATATATATATATATAAGCTAGTCACATACATCAGATATATATATATATAAGTGTACAAGCAAAATAATTATAATAAACACATTATACAAGATGTATGCATATATATATGTGTGTGTGTGTGTGTGTGTGTGTATAAATGTATATGTCTCTATGTACATGTATATATAGGTATACCATATTGATGCATCTGTATGAGCATGTCCATTTGCCAACGTACACTTGTATCGATATGTATATACATATGGATACGTGTATATACTATACATATATATATATATATATATATGTTCACATTCAATTCACTTACATCCATTTATGTTACCATCATATCGATAAGTGTGTAATTGTGGTATATCTATACATTTTCATAACATGTCATTAGATACCATTGATACGCATGTGCATACATATAAACATACTTCCACCTACATCCCACTTATCCATATGATTGTAATAACACAAGAAAGATCTCAGAAACTCAAATAGATAAACATCACCAGCAAAAAGCATACAGAAGTAAACAAGACTCCTAATGCAACATACAAGCTATGGATGACTTACCTATAACCCACAAACTGACTCAGTTCAATCACTCTAATGTGGTGTCTGTATATGCTCAGATAGTTTACTTTTACTGGTTACCCGACCAAGATCTTCTCTCGAATGATACTTCCCCTCTACTTGGAGGAATGGAACACATACCTACATCCACTAACACATGCTCATGGCAATCAAATGTTCATAACATGTGCAGTATACTGTTGACGTTCCTTTTGGCACAGCAACATGCAAACAGAATATTGCTACTTTGTTTCTCCTGAAAGAGAAAGGCAACACATGGATGCCTTAGCTCCCAAGGTCTTTATAGTTGGTTCTCAACTGTGCTGATGTCCCTCGATGGTCAATGTGACAGTAATGTTCAAGGGGCCTGCTAGTGTTGAGCTTTTAGATTGTTATGGGATCAAACATAAACTTAAAACCTATTCTAACTAGGGTTTTTAAAGAAACATAAAAAGATAGATCAGGGCTTTGAGATAGAAAAGAATGATGCTTCATCTGAATTAACCAGACCTATCACCTTCCAAGGAATTCCTAACTAAAACTGTAGAACAAACTTAACTTGTGAGTAACACACAGTTTCATTCATTCACAGTGTTGATTTCAATAGCAAATTGCAAGATACCATTTAAACAAAACATAAAAACCAAACTTCATTCCTTGAAAGCTTCTTAAATCAGATGATCAATTCAAAACAAACACCATTCTGGAACACAACATGAAGTAGATTAAGATTTGGTTGCTTCTACTATCAATGAGACAGATAAGCAACATTTACAAATCCGGCACAATCACTAGTGTACAGAAAATCTGTGTCTCCGAATTGTTTCCATTTACACTAAGAAAACTAAAAGATACATTGGTTTTCTACTTAATCTAACTCCGAACTACCAGTTCTACTCTACCTCTTTCTAACTCTACCAGGTCTAAAAGTTCTAACCTAGAAATTTCCCCACCATTACAAAGAGGCAAGAATGCCTTATATACAAAATGCATAAAAAAGAATGCGTTGTCCCCCTGTATTAGGGCTTACAAAATATCTTCCTGGCTGTAGGAAGGTTGGCTCTCAGATCTTTCTGAAGAGATTCAATGTTCAATTCAATGTGAAGCCCCGCTGTCCATGCTAATGAAATATTTTTGTCCTCAGAAGAAGCCTTCAGATCTTTTGTAGCTGTAGCATTAACTCATCTATCTGCGTGTCCATACTCGAACTCTTTCTGAAATCCATCTTGAATGCTCCAAAATATCACCATTAATACTGATCTTTTTCTGCTAGTGGTCACCACAATTGTCCCCTGTGACTCATAGTTTCTTAGTTCCTTCGGCCTCCATGTTCTAGACTTTCTACATGTTGACCATCCCTTGGAAGCACCATCAAGCCTCTTTAGACCTTCGCATTATCACCCAAGCTGATCCATCGCCCCTTTAATCTCAAAATGAATCCATTTCTCTTGCATTATGTTGGTCTTCCCTCACGAGAACAGTTAATCGGTCAAACTATCGCTAGTCAATCCTCTTAGCCTCTTCTGATTGGTCAAACATATGCCACACAAGCTTCTCGGGCGGTCAAAGGTGGTCTGAGCGATATCACATGTCGATGAGACACCATCGATGTCTCCCCAATGTGATTTCATCCTTCATCAGCTATCGGCATGACATGGGTCAGTCGTGAGACGTTTCGGCGAGCTACAGAAGTCATATCGAGCTCACAAAACCCATCGGCAAGACTGTATTATTTTGGAAAGACCACCTGGAAAAGTCCTTCTTCTCTCGGTGAGCACACCCAGGTCAGGGAGACCTCTTCATGTCGGGAGGATGTTACCCTGAGTTCATGCCTTGTTGCCGAGACATCATCAGGTTGGCAAGACATCTTACTGAACCCGTTCCATTCGTTCAGAGTCTCCCCAAGTTCCTTCTATTTCCCCAAACTCAATATGTTTCGGTGAGAACTTCTGGAAAATTCAAAATACTTCACCGAGGGGACAATCCATTTGGCAAGACTAACGGCCATCGGTGAGACATCTCACCGAGATACATTTCATTTTGGCCAGACCTCCTCTCTTCGGCATGACACCACATCTATCGCCTCACTTTGGCGAGACACCATGTCTATCAGCCAGACCTCCTGCCGAAGGAAAAATTATCACCGAACTCATTTCCTTTTGCCGAGACATCCCTATTGGCGAGACCTTTTGTCGAAGCCACTTCATTTCGCCGATGCTACTTTACTTCGGCAAGAGTTCATCTCGTCAGTGAGACATCTTTCTGAAGTCACTTTTCTCTCAGCGAGCTTCCTCTGTGTCGCTGAGACATCCTTTGGTCGGTGAGACTTTACACCAACTGAGGCTTCCTTTCGCCGAACCAAGAGCACTTCAGAGAGACCTCTCATAGTCAGTAGGACATTCCACCAAAAGCACAACTCTCCCCCTGAAGGCATCCTTGTCGGCGAGATATCTCCTAGTCGCCGAGACTTCTCAGCGAGCCCATTTCGTTACCCCGAAGCCACTTTGTCACCGAGACCACATTTCTTCAGCCAGACATTATGTCAAAGGTTTTATCTTTTGGAAATGTTAACCCTGTGTACAATTGGTCGGTGGAACTTCAGCATGTCAGGGTGACCTTTTGGAAAGACCCTTATCTTTTGGCGAATCCATTCATTTCGGGGAGACAAGCTCCCTTCGCCGAGACCTCCTGCCGAACACGGAACCTTTTGGCGAGGGCTTCCTTGGTCGGCGAGACACATAAAGACTCTCAGCGACATGATGCTTGGGCGACTGATGGGGCCTCATTTGAATAGAATAGACCACTTAGTCGGCAAGACAACCGCAGAGTCTTGCTGACTTTCTCCTTGGAGCAATTTTATGCCAGACTGGAATGGGAGATGCTTTCCAACTAAGCTCCCTTGACAAAAATCATCATGGGCATGATCCAATCCTTCGAAACAAGGTCTCCATTAGTCCTTATAAGCAAATAAAATATATTATAATAAAATCCACTATTGCTTGTGATTATTTCATTCAATCTCCAACAACAAGAAAACTAATTTAAGCTGAGACAGAACCAAAATTTGACGAAACAAGAAGAGAAATAAAACAAAAAACAAAAGAACCCCCAAGAGCAAAGCAAATAACCAAAGAAGACAAAAAGAAAACAAAAAGGGGGACCCATTTTGTTCCAAATAAAATGGGGTGGTTATGCAGGGCATAACAAATGGCGACTCAGCTGGGAAAATGGTTTAACCATTTTCAAGAAGCTGAAGGATTCAGCTACCCAGAACTCCTGGTTCATGAACATTACAACTCCAGTTGGGTCAGTTATAACAACCAAGGTAGAGCTAGAATCTCAAATGTAAGTCAATATTGGCTACCCTTGAATCTATGTGTGTGCTTGATAGTGCATCATCCTTTCATAAATTTTTCTTCATCTTTGAGACAACAATGTGCAAGATTTGAGCTACATGAGTTGATTTCCTCTAGCTATTTTGCAATGATATCCTAAGCATTGCTCCGCTGCCAGTTAGGTGTCCATAGCCCCAACGGAGATACCTCTAGTTTTCTCACAGCATTGCTCTACTGCCAATTAGGTGTCCATAGCCCTGGTAGAGATACTGGAATCACCCATTCATATTGAATCTTCTTTCTCTTTCAAATAATTCTTTTATCTTTCTTTTTTTTCATAGAGTTTCAAATATTTAATTTAATTCAATTTCAATATGTCAGATGTTTAACATCTGATCTGGGTTGAAAACTACCATGGACCTCATAATAGCACTTGGAAATCGGATTTTTCACTCAAATCTTACAACACTGTTGTTCTAAGACAAATGTACCATTACAAGAGGAAATGATCTTATTGATTTGTGACAGATTTAGAGGAGCTAATGAAGGTTATTTACTTTGCACCTTGTTTTCAAAAATTTCCACAACTCTTATTGGCAATGGGCATAAAACAAAGAATTTAGGACAAAATCACCCAATCAGCAGATCTGAAAATATCTAAACCACTTCTCTCCTAATGACCAACATATGCCTTAGATAACAACCACCATTCCAAGATGGGAAAGAACAGATAAACCCCAAAGAACAACACAAAACAAAATAGAAACCGAAAGAGAAAAGGAAACAGAAAGATAGAAAGAAAAGGACAAACAAACAAACAGCAAAGTATTTACAAACAGAAAAACAAATTATTTACAAACAAAAACAAAAGGAACAGGAAAAGGAAAACAACAAAACAAAGGAAAACTAACTAAACCAAAAAAAACTAACACTAACCAATCCTACTCCTAAACTAACTCCAAAGCTAAGCCTTATAAACACAAGATTGTAAAAATTTGTACATTGACTTGACTGATTTTTCATTATATGCAGCATTCTTAACTTACTAGGCACAGTTCTAAACCTAGAAAATTTATCTTTATACTCAGAAATATGAAGTTTATAGGCAATAAGTTCATTCTGAGGGCATGAAGCTTGAAATATTATCAGTTGTGGGTTCTCGGTTTTGTCATGATTTACCCACAAATAGGTTTTACTATCCTCTACGCCATAATCAAACTGAAAATTATTAAAACACAGAGGATAATGAAAGGACACCACCTGATTCTGAAGATTTATAGTTGCTAATGTAGACTTGTGGTGTATGATCTCCTCTTCATGAGGTCTCAGCTCATGGAACACCACTGAATCAAGGTTTGTCTTGCAGTTAGGATATTCACTCACCAGCGTCTCTGTATTCATCTCGAGCACGGAGTCAAAAATTTTCTGAATTTCTTGAGATGAAGTCTCACTTTCAACATTCTCTTGAAACATGTCACCCCCAAGGGTTTGGGAATCTGCCTCCAGCCTATCATCATTGATGTCAGGGATACTGGCACATGGCGAACAAGGATTTATTTTGAACTCATTTGAATGCACAGAGTTATAGATAGGAAAACACTCTCTCAATTCATATTCCTCAACCAACACATTTGGAGTAAACAGAACCAAAATCAGGAAAACACTCCCTAGTCTCATTCTCTTCATTATATTGAAGAGATTCAACTTCTGAGATAGCCTCTTGGTCGCTCTCCTAGCACTCCTCTGCTTCATCCAAATGTACCCCATCATGAGTTTCCTTAGGGAATACTTGACTGATCTGCACATCTACTTGGACTTCTTCTCTTAAGACTTCATTTTGGCATTTAAGTCCTTGTCTTTGACCACCAGGTTCATTAGCAATCTCATCTTGAAGTGTGTTATCCATTCCAATCCGTCCACTACTTAAATCAAAAGAGTCATCCTCTTGTGCTAACCCATCAAGGTGTGTCTCTTCCTCATTCCCCATCATGAAAGAATATATGAATGCATCGATGAATCCATTCTCCACTTCTATCGAGTCTGCACTAGGTAGAGGAGTTTCATCAGTTGTTGAATCCATCTCACTGCAAAGATCAAGGTCATCAAAAGATAGGGAAGAATTAAATCTCCTCACACAGTCACTCTTATCACTTTGGATAAACTGATTACCATTTTCATGTGTGCTAGTTGTCTCATATTCTTAATTGTGGTGCAATGAACTATGCTTTGGAAGATGACTGAAAAGAGATGATATGGCCACACCCTTATTGACGAGTGGAGTACCTAACTTTGTGATCGGATTTTGCAGGGATGAGTTCTCCCAGTGATCTTGTGTGTGATTGACCTGATGTGGGGTGTTGGGGAATGCGGTGCTTGGAACCTTAGGAAGGTTGTAGCTGCTTGGTGAGAATGATTGCACCTGGGTAGGGATGGTGGGTGAAGTGGCATAAGGCTGCAAACGATGGCACTTTGCAAGCACAAGAGGATTATAACCCTGAGTTTGGCTACCTGAATTTCTAGTGTCACCTCCAAATTGTGCCAATAAGAGATCTTTTTTCAATGCATCATGCAAGGATGTAGCCTCACCACAACCTCTGACTTTGGTTGCAAATGAAAGGTTTAAACCCCAATAATAATGTTCTATCAGTATATGATCATCTACAACCAAACCTAAAGATTGAACTCTTTGATACATAAACAAGAATCTATGATTAAATTGATAAATTTATTCTGATGGTCTCCTTCTTGTAGCTGCAAATTCATGTAATGGGCGTAGAGCATGAGGATCAATCTGATCTAAGAATGAGATTTTAAATTTTGTCCACGAACAAATAGAATCTGGTAGAAGATTATCATACCATTGCCTTGTTGTACCTTGCAGTGTTTTGACAAATAACTAGCAGATGATATCCTAATGTTGAATCTGGAGAAAAGTAAGTACACGCCTGCAAATTTTGACATGTTTAGAAGCATTTTGCCCACTGTTAGGGAAAAATAAAGGAAGCCTATCATACAGGTGACCAGGGATTTCATGGACAAATCCTCGTATATACAAAGGGCTACCCATTAGAGCTGGGTTTTCCAAGACCTGACCCAATCCAACTCACAACAATCCAAAATTTGCTCAAGGGGCCCTCCTTCTAGCACTAGTTTCTGTTGGCGTTCCTTTTGGCACGGCAACATGCAAACAGAATATTGCTACTCTATTTCTCATGAAAGAGAAAGGCAACACATGGATGCCTTAGCTCCCAAGGTCTTTATAGTTGGTTCTCACCTGTGTTGATGTCCCTCAGTGGTCAATGTGATAGTAATATTCAAGGGGCCTGCTGGTGTTGAGCTTTTGGATTGTTATGGGATCAAACATAAACTTAAAACCTATTCTAACCAGGGTTTTTAAAGAAACATAAAAAGATAGATCAAGGCTTTGAAACAGAAAAGAATAACGCTTCATCCAAATTAACCAGACCTGTCACCTTCCAAGGAATTCCTAACTAAAACTGTAGAACAAACTTAACTTGTGACTAACACATAGTTTCATTCATTCACAGTGCTGATTTCAACAGCAGATTGCAAGTTACCATTTAAACAAAACATAAAAACCAAAATTCATTCCTTGAAATCTTCTTAAATCAGATGATCAATTCAAAACAAACACCATTCTGGAACACAACATGAAGTAGATTAAGATCTGGTTGCTTCTACTTTCAATGAGACAGATAAGCAACATTTACAAATCTAGCACAATCACCAGTGTACAGAAAATCTATGTCTCCGAATTGTTTCCATTTACACTAAGAAAACTAAAAGATACATCGGTCTTCTACTTAATCTAACTCCTAACTACCAATTCTACTCTACCCCTTTCTAACTCTACCAGGTCTAAAAGTTCTAACCTAGAAGTTTCCCCACCATTACAAAGAGGCAAGAATGCCTTATATACATAATGCATCAAAAAGAATGTGTTGTCCCCCTGTATTAGGGCTTACAAAATATCTTACTGGCTACAGGAAGGTCGACTCTCAGATCTTTCTAAAGAGAGTCAATGTTGCATTCAATGTGAAGCCCCGTTGTCCATGCTGATGAAAGATTTATGTCCTCAGAAGAAGCCTTCGGATCTTTTGTAGCTGCAGCATTAACTCATCTATTTGTGTGTCCATACTCGAACTCTTTCTGAAATTCATCTTGAATGCTCCAAAATATCACCATTAATGCTAATATTTTTCTGCCAGTGGTCGCCACAGTTGTCCCCTGTGACTCATAGTTTCTTAGTTCCTCTGGCCTCCTTCATGTTCTAGATTTTCTGCATGTTGACCGTCCCCTAGAAGCACCATCGGGCCTCTTTAGACCTTCGCATTATCACCCGAGCTGATCCATCGCCCCTTTAATCTCAGAATGAATCCATTTCGCTTGCATTTTGTTGGTCTTCCCTCGCGAGAACAGTTAATCGGTCAAACTGTCGCCAGTCAATCCTCTTAGCCTCTTCTGATTGGTCAGACATATGCCACGCGAGCTTCTCGGGCGGTCAAAGGTGGTCCGAGCAATATCGCATGTCGGTGAGACACCATCGGTGTCTCCCCGATGCGATTTCATCCTTCAGCAACTATCGGCATGACATGGGTTAGTCGGTGAGACGTTTCGGCGAGCTATAGAAGTCATATCAAGCTCACAAAACCCATCGGCAAGACTGCATTCTTTCGGAAAGACCACATGGCGAAGTCCTTCTCTCGGCGAGCACACCCAGGTAGGGGAGACCTCTTCATGTCGGGGGGATGTTACCCTGAGTTCACACCCTATCGCCGAGACATCATCGGGTCGGAAAGACATCTTACCAAACCTGTTCCATTCATTCAGAGTCTCCCCGAGTTCCTTCTATTTCCCCGAGCTCAATATGTTTCGGTGAGACATCTACCGTTCGGCGAGAACTCCTAGCGAATTCAAAATACTTCACCGAGGGAACAATCCCTTCGGCAAGACCAACGGCCATCGGTGAGACATCTTACCGAGATACATTTCATTTCGGCCAGACCTCCTCTCTTCGGCATGACACCACATCTATCGCCTCAATTTGGCGAGACACCACATCTATTGGCCAGACCTCCTGCCGAAGGAAAAATTATCGCCGAACTCGTTTCCTTTCGCCGAGACATACCCATCGACAAGACCTTTTGCCGAAGCCACTTCATTTCGCCAATGCCGCTTTACTTCGGCAAGAGTTCACCCCGTCGGTGAGACATCTTGCCGAAGTCACTTTTCTCTCGGTGAGCTTCCTACATGTCGCTAAGACTTCCTTCGGTCGGTGAGACTTTACACTGATCGAGGCTTCCTTTTTCCGAACCGTGAGCACTTTGGGGAGACCTCTCATAGTCGGCAGGACATTCCACCGAAAGCACAACTCTCCCCCGAAAGGCATCCTTGTCGGCGAGATATCTCCCGGTCGCCGAGACTTCTCAGCAGGCCCATTTCGTTACCCCGAAGCCACTTCATCACCGAGACCACATTTCTTTGGCCAGACATTATGCTGAAGGTTTATCTTTTGGCGATGCTAACCCCGTGTGCAATTGGTCAACGGGACTTCAGCATGTCAGGGTGACCTTTCAACGAGACCCTTATCTTTTGGAGAATCCATTCATTTCGGAGAGAGAAGCTCCCTTCGTCGAGACCTCCTACCGAATGCGGAACCTTTTGGCGAGGGCTTCCTCGGTCGGTGAGACACATAAAGACTCTCGGCGACATGATGCTTGGGCGACTGATGGGGCCTCATTTGAATAGAATAGACCGCTTAGTCGACAAGACAACCGCAGAGTCTTGCCGACTTTCTCCTTGGAGCAATTTTATGCCAGACTATAATGGGAGATGCTTTCCAATTGAGCTCCCTTGACAAAAATCATCATGGGCACAATCCAATCCTGTGAAACAAGGTCTCCATTAGTCCTTATAAGCAAATAAAATATATTATAATAAAATCCACTATTTCTTGTGATTATTTCATTCAATCTCCAACAAGAAGAAAACTAATTTAAGTTGAGACAGAACCAAAATTTGACGAAACAAGAAGAGAAATAAAATAGAAAACAGAAGAACCCCCAAGAGCAAAGCAAATAACCAAAGAAGACAAAAAGAAAACAAAAAGGGGGACCCATTTTGTTCCAAATAAAATGGGGTGGTTATGCAGGGCATAACATATACATAAACATCTCCAAAGTTAGAATAATTACAATTCAATAACCTTTCATTCACATAAATGCAGTATTTCACCATGGATATCATAAACTAAAGTAACATCAAATGAGACAATCATCAAATGTGAAAACATACATACTGAGAACAAGGTACAAGCACATTTTATTCATCTTTAGAATTCACATTTTATTCATCTTTAGAATTCATTTTTACCCTATGTAGTAATAGTAAATAATAACTATACAATTAGGGTGTAACACCCCGCGAGCGTGGATGACCCTCACCTTAAAAAGATACAAGTATTCATCACTCCTTCAGTTGATCCTCCTCTCTTGATGTCCCTTCCGTACATCCTGCCTTTTCCTAAGCCCATGGATATGTCAAATACCTCGGTGGTGTCCGTTGTAGTTTTCTCCTCTTCTTCCTCGCCTTCCGCTTCTTCTATGGGGATCTTGCATCCCTCGATGAAGCACAAGTTGGAGGACGACTCTACTTCTAATGGGGGTCGAAAGAAGGGATTGCCTTTTTTGAAATATGATTCTACTTTGGCTTGCATCGTCCTAGTGACAGAGGCAGCCCTGATGTCCCCCGAGTTTGTCACTGCCCTTGAGTCTTTCAGTGAGGTCGACATTGGATCTCGGGTGCCTCCTTTGTCGCTTGCCTAATTGTCACATGGCACTCCCATCAAGTGTGTGTTCAACTCAGTGGATGATGTCTCAACTCTGTTGACAATTTTTGCAAAATCACTTCCTTAGCTCTTATCGCAAGAGAGTCAAAGGGTGCTCCCCTTGCTATCCTGCCCTTGCAGGCTCATCCACACTCTCCCTATAATGATCTAGATTTTAAGAACGACAATCTCTCGGTTGATGAGGACTATGAGGGCACCTCTTCTTTATCTGTACATTAGATTTGTGTGTGTTGTGTTTCCCCCATGCTTGTTTTATGTGTTCCTGGAGGACCCTGGTAACCCTCGTAGGTGCTTGGATACAGGAGTGTTTTGTGTCATAAACTTCTTCTATTTGTTACATCATTCTTTGCTTTGTTGTGCCTTGATTTTCAACAATTGAGGGCATTTAGACCTCCCTTCCATGTTGACCCAATTTTATTTTATTTTAATTTTGTTTTCACGTACCCTTTTTCACGATCTGATATAGTAGGGGATTGATGACAGTTCATATATATTATTATATTATATCTATGAGCAATTCTGACCCCAAAATATCATATCCCCCTGTCTCTTGATTTCTTTGTCTTTACTTATGTTTCTTTTTCATCTTTCTCTCTTCTTTGCTTGCTTTATGATGTTGTGGTGCCTATGTGTTGTCCCTCACGTGTGTGACAACATTTCCACAATTACATCTTATAATGTATCACGGGCCACAAAATCACTTGAATCTTCTCTCTCCCTAGGATGTCACATGTCTTTGTGTTCAGCATGCACCATCCTAAGGGGGGGCTATCATACTACTTCAATTTTCAAAAAGGTGTATTCGATGGCCAACAAATCCCTTGTTGAAAACCCCTTATTTTTCAAAAAAATGTATTCTTCAACAAGGACCCCTAACGGAATTTTTCTTTTGAAATGGATTTGTAGAGAAAGAATCTAAAAAAAAATTCCTTCAAGAAGGGAGTACTTTTTCTAATGAAGAAGTTTGAAAACTTGCCCTTGTGAGGGATTATTCTTCCTTTCAAATTTCTTGATGAAAGAGACATTTCAGAAGGATTCCTTGATGTTAGAATCATTTGCAAAAGATGCCATCACCTTTCAAACAGAACATCCCTTGAGTGGACCCCTTTCTTTTGAAGGGTTCTCGAGGGACCCCTTTGAAAGATTCTCCTTCAATTGTTGATTTTCTGCATGATTGTATGTCTACCTGTGTGGCTTTTTGCTATCTAACATGTTTTGTTTGTGGATTAACATGTTGCTTTGCAGGACTGAGCACTTGTGAATCTGCTTTTTCAATCGATCTTGGAGTACCAAGCACCTCAAGCTTTCCTTGCAGGATCAAACACTTGTAAGACCCTGTCAGACTCTGTGGAGCCATGCACATCTAGCCTCCCTCAAGATCGAGCACCTATGGCACCTCCTTTGTAGGACCAGGCACCTGCAAAGCCTTTTGTTCACCTTCCATAGGTCTGAGGGCCTGTGACGCATTTGTTCAACACTCCCTAAGACCAAGTATCTGTGGAGCCATCTCCTCTTCCTGTGCATTTGAGTGTGTCAAATTGTGGTCTTCTTCCTCGACAGTTTAGGTATACATTTCTCAACTTTCACTCTACTTTACTATGCATTCACTGAAGCTTATGCTCACTAAAGTGGGGGAAAAATGTAATGGCGTGAATTTGCACCCCTTGCAAATTCCACATTTACGTACCTCCAACCTTAGAGAATTAAGCCCAATAATGTAATTCCACGTCCTTCATTCGCTTCCCATCCACTTGGTAGTTGTTTTTTTTGTTTCAATGGAGGATATTTTGTCTGAGATGCTAGCACAGCACATGAACATCTACATGGCGCACTATTGTCTTAACAGGGTTCCTGCCTCTGGAATCCACAGAGGCGAATGTACAATTCTTCATTGACAACGAAGCATAACGTCTCTGCTCCCTTGCCTAACCTCGAACGACTCTTTTGCCTCCAATTTTACCTTTCAAATGACTATCTCTTTCATTCTTTCACTCTCCTTGATCATCTTCACACTTTGGACTACTTTCTACACTTTTCTCACAACATTCTCAAGTTCTACCACCTCCATTGAAGCTGCAAGTTGGTATTTCGTTGGTTTACTCTCTTTGTTGTTGCAGCAACATTGTTGAAGTTGCAATTTGGTATTTCGTTGGTTTACTCTCTTCGTTGTTGTGGCAACGCCGGTCCTTGATAGCTTGCAAGCTCGCTCCTCCCATTTTCCTTGAGTGCACGTGGTTGAAGGTGATATCACTCCATTTTCCTTTTCTCTTGTATTATCGTTTAATATCATAGCATATTGTTGTTTAACGTATTGCTTAGTATTGTTATTTCAATATCTTTCTATATCACATTTCTCCTATCGTTGCTATATTGGTTGTCCATGGAGGTGGAACACCAAAGCGAGGGACTAACAACGAGAGTCCTCTAAACACAACCCCAACATTTTTTCATCTTCTATGTGCAGATTGTTCGTCGAGTGAAAACATTGAAGATATCAACTCATGGGTAGAAAGGTGTCTTTTCCTTACCCTCCTTTGTCAATTCATAGATTAGATCAAGTTAAAGTATTCTTCTTGCTATTATGTTATTTAGTTCTTTTTTGTTTGTCATTATGTCAAACTATACACGTTAGGTTGTTAGTGAGTTTTTTTCAATCTTTGATTGTACTTTACGCTTTATGTCTGTACGAACGCCAACACCCCATTGAGACATTAGCGTGCCGCATTGTCATCCATGTCCCACATTGTAATCCTCTAGAAGTGAGTTGCCTAAGTCACAATCCGAACTCTGGAAACTTGCTCGCTTAACTTCCTGAAACATTTGGGCTTGTTAAAAGACAATAGCAACATGGTTGCTCTTCCTTTCATCCTCTAAACTCTAAACTCTCCCTAAACATTCTGTTAGCTTGAGGTAGATCAGGGCAGCCTATTGTTCTAGACCCTCCCGTGACCTAGGTTCTTAAGCAGATGGTCCCCCTCCTCTACAAAATGAAATTATAAAAATGAATTGATTGAAAGTAAATGAAAATTAAAGTGTTGTTATGAACTGTGCATACTAGGATGCACTTAATTTTTCTATTGATGGTAAAAACGGTTGTACAATTATGTTGAATGTATTGTCGCTATGTAGTGATGTTGTAGTGACCTAGAATGAAGAAATTAAAAATGCAAACATGTTGACAAGTATTGTGTTGCCTAAGGATGTGTGTACCATATACGTGGATCTAGATTGAAGGAATGACCAAGCTCAAAAGAGAAAAAGTGAGAATGATATCAAGCGATTATCTTGAATTTGAGATTATGGTATTCTCCTTAGGCTTGATAGATGAAAAGTGATGCCTCATAGGCGAAGAATGTGAGCATCTACATGAATAAATTAGTGAATAAAAGATAGCTATTTTACCTATGTGTTAGTGATGTTATGCCCCTTAGGATATATGCTAGGTTGATGCAAGCCTGAGGTGTGTGGCATGTGTAAACAAAAATTTTAACTAAAATAGAACCTATTGGGTGTATTGTATGTATACTATAAGGGTTGTTCTATCCTAAATAATGAGAAAACTTAAATTTTGCAAAAGAAAATGACTGTGTAAGGTGTTGGAATTGTTGTAAACAATGCAAAGTGTAGAGATATGTTGAACTAAGAGTTAGATGTTGTTACAGTTAATGTTGTGTGTTGATATTGAATATATATTTGTAAACGTTTAGCTACAAAAATATGATAGAAAATATGTATAAGTTAACGATGAATCAATATGTAATGTGAGTTTGGAGTCAAATTTGTTGAGTTGATTTTATAATAGATAGATTAATTAAGAACAGAAGTAGTACATGAAAAGATTGTTAAGAATTGGAGACAAGATTGACTACTATCATATTTATATAAGTGAAATATATCAAATAAGAACGAGGAATAGAACAATAAATGGATTGCTACAAAATGTGGTGGAGGAGGAATTAAAGATTATAAAATTCTTTTAAGAGAGTATAGGTAAGTCATGGGTAGATTATGTGTAGCCATGTGAGTATGCTAAAAGGTAATTACAATCCTAAGAGTTTGGATTAGAAATAGCAACTAGATGTCCTAGGTAGTAGACAACGAATGATATTATTAGGAGGACAATCAATGGAAGCAAGGAGCTGTAACAATATGATGTCAAGGTGGATCTATGAAGTTAGAAGCATGATGCGAGATGACAATTAAGGAGGTAAACTGTATGATAGGTAGGGTTGTATGAAGAGAGATAACAAAATGGATCTATGGCGCTATTGGCAGGCCGTGGGAGGTAAAGAATGAGCATTGGAATGTGCACGCTAAGTGGGTCTTAAGCAAAGGGAATGAGGTAGAAAAGTATGACGACAGGCGTAACGAATAGTATCTAGGTTTTGAATGTTGTAATGTCTGCTATGATGGAAATAGTATATGGCACCATTGCCATTGTAGGTGCTTCATACCATTTATCGAACTATTGCCCCCTTCAAAAATCGTTTCATTTGAATCTTAACGCTTGTTTTTTTTGCATTTGTTTATAAACCATGTAGTGGTTGAGATTTGTTTTTTATGACTATGGTTTTACTGGCTATCAATAAAATATGTGCCAACAAAGTAATAAGAAGAAAATAGATTAAATTCACGTATTGCAAGAGGGTTGATGAGTGTTGTTTCCCAAAATATCTATAATTATATCCGAAAAACTTGTATGAGATATATTGGAAGTGATTGTAATTAAGAGACATCAATTTAAATAGATTCAACCACGAATGAATCTGTAAAGATGGTTTCGGCAGTGGTTGAAATAGTCTTTGAAAGAGAATGTTGTTTAATCGAGCCAAGTTGTTTATATGTTAGCTGGAATTTTTTTTGAGAGCTTATAGTTGATATATTGTATGTCAATATTAGGTCGAAGATGAACCGGTCATCAAGTGAGTTGCTAGTTCAGTGGTAGAGCATCAGCTGGTCTTAGGTTTGACTTCTAGTTGATTTATGGAAAAGTTTAACATAGTATCTAAGTCAGGTCAGCAGAGTCGGGTCAAGCTAGGAGCTCCAAGCACTTGTAGTGTGGTTCAAGGGGAAGTGTTCGAGAACAAGCCACATCTGAACCAAAGATGTGATTGTCCATTAAGTGGGCTAGTAGCTTGTTGGTAGAGCACCCTAGCAGCAAATGGGTGATCCTAAGTTCAACTTCTAGCTGGCCTATGAAAAAGTTCAACAACAAAATATTTCATATGTGAAAAGAGTACTAGATAAACCTCTTAAAAAGTAGGAAGACACAAATTCAAGTCTTAATGGATTTATCGTAATCAAATAAACATGTATGTTCATTATGCATGCATACATATCATATATGATCAGTCAAAAAAATAAGCCAAAATATTGTTTACTTTCAAATAAAAATGAGCTATTGCATTGAGTACCATACAACAAAGTTGGTTGATACATGCACTAATATTTTAAGTTAAATACATTCTACATGGACTTATTGATACATGCACTAATATTTTAAGTAAAATACATTCTATATGGAGAATACCCTCTTTCATCTTGACAGGTGACATGTTTCTAAAAAGAATTCACTTCTAAAAAGGTATCATCATAAAAAGATAAACATGAGTTTGTTGAAACAAATTTATCTTTTAACATAATCGTAGGCAATGGTGTCATTCATGGTTTCCTAGTAAGTGTAGACAATTGTATGCGGGGGTGAAAGAAGATTATTCATGGTTAAAGGATGTAGTTGGAAAGGTGTAGTATTGTTGTTGATGTTGGTGATTATATTAAATGGAGGTTTTTGAGAGGGGTGTTGACTTGTATCTTGTTGGTATAGTTTTTGTCTTCCATTTACAATTCTTTAACCATTATTTATGAAATAAAAATATATTTTATTATATAATTTTTTTAGTCAAATTTGTTGATACATATCTCATGAGTAGTGGTTCATAAGAACTCATATTTCATGAACATGAATGGTTCAATTAACACTCTTTACATCTAGGTTATGCTTATAAAGGTGAAGCATTGAGACATCTCCAAAGGTCACCCTTCCCAATACTACTATAACAAGCACACTTAACCATGGAGTTTCTCCCATGATCAAACTCACTTAGCTTGCTACCCTATTTGCAAAACCTTCAACAAGTGTTCAACACGAATGATTTATAAGGTACAAAACTTGCTAAAGTTTTACAAATGGGGTAACAAGCTAAGTTGGCTTGATCTTGGAGGAAACTTCGTGATTAAGCACATTTGAGTCAAAGTAGTACTAGGATGGGTGACCTCCCAAAAAATCCAAGTGTTTACCTTCTCTAAGCATCACCCTAATGCAGTGAGTGTTTAGTGGACCATTCATGCTCGTGAGAAATGGGTTCTTGTGAACCACTACTCAAGAAATATTAGTCAATAAATTTAATGCAATTAAATCTTAACAAAACATCACATAATTTTACACAATGTAAAAAACCACCTAGTCGATACATATTATTTGTATTATCTATGTAATTATTCCTTAATGTGATATGAAACTCTCAAACATTATTATACACTAGAACTTGTAGTTTGGTAGTGTAGATTTTATAATTATCAAAACTCCAATACCCAAGTTGCTCAAAGTTTTTCCACAACCTACGTTGTCTAAGAACAAACAACCAAATTAGTTCAAGGAAAAATGTTGATCACAAAAACTCTATAGAACCCAAATATCCAAGCGTAGCATTCAATTAAGAGAGATCTAACACCTAGAGGAAAAGAAAGTTGATCAACATGCTAACAAATTTAGAGAAGCAAAAACTAAGTAGAGTTAATTAGACAAAACTTTGCATGAGATCCATGGCAACAATGAAGGGTTTGTCTACTAGTTATGGTTTAAAATATATGAATTTGCCTTCCTTTGTAAGGGTTCATTATTGTTACTTTACTATTACAGATCAAGTGTGACCAAGGAAGTCATTCTCGTGTGATTTATTTATATCGTTATTGCATTGCTTATCGGCTAGTATGTAACCAAGTATTCTTTGTTATTTTCTATGGGAAGCCATTCTTGTATAATACATTTACATCATTATTGTATTGCTTACATGCTAGTATGTAACTAGGGATTCTTTGTTATTTTCTAGGAACCATGCATAGGATGAAGTGTGTATAATTAATGGTTATGATAAAATCTGATTCTTAATGCAATCTCAAGAGTCTAACTCAGCTCTTTATGTACTTCAACAGAAATTCTAGAAATAAAAGACATTGCAATACACTAAAACAACACTTGATTATTAGTTTGAGTGTAACTTATATCAAAATGATGGACATATATGTACCTACTTGGATTGTAAAATTTGTAGAGTATAAGTTTTATTCCATATAATCCATACAATTTCTAATTTTTTAGTATCTTAAACCTCTACTTTTCATAAATCAATCCAAAAGCTTAATCAAGTATATTGGATTGTTTCAATCTACACATTCAAAAACATATAAAAGAATCATTTGAACAAATACAAAATACTATAAGACTCAATATGAGCAAAATTGTCAAAGTCAAACTAATCAGGTTTACTTAACAAGGCCCAAGACTAGCAACACAACTTTGCAAAGCTCAACAAATTTGACATAACACTGGTAAATATATTGAAATGTTTCCAATTATTATCTTCAAGTGTAAGTATAATAGTAAGAAGGTAAAGCAACTAATATGACTAAGTTCAAATCTCAATCAAGAATTGTGGCTTCAATAAATAATGCCAAAAAACTCATGTTCTATGTGTCCAAAGGACCCAATGTGTGTCTCCAATCAAGCCTAGGTCAAACGAAATCTCATATTTAACAATAACTAAAAACACATAAATTAGAATTTTGTCATTTTTAAAAAAGAAACTAATTGTGTCCCAAACAAATTTGGGCAAAATATCCCAAATTTACCAATAAAAAGTATATAGAAATTAGAGTTTTTATCATGATAGGTTAAGATTAGGTGCTATAATTCTGCTCTGCTAATTCAGCTAGAGATCAGGTTTTTACCCAACTTCCAACATAGGTCCTTTTCAGTCAAGTCCTAGCAATCTTAGACATATTGTTCAAATTTTATAAATCCAACCAATCTGCTCTTATTTTCACATTTATGTTAAAACTTTGACAACTTTGAGGCTCAAATCTAATAGAAAATTATTAAAATACAACAATGTTCTAATGAAAGGTATTGAATTGCGTATACTTTTACTTCATCTATATGAAAATCCCATTCTGTCAAAGGGGCTCCTAAAGGGGCTCCTAAAGGGGCTCCTAATGTGTATGAAGAAATGGAAAATTTACGTGCTCATTCACGAGAAAAACGGTAGGCTGTGATTAAGCTGACTAGGAAATTTGGCTGTCACTTATTGATCTTTAATTGCTTGCGATGAATAAAGCAATTTATAGGATTAAATTAATCTCAATTTCTGGACTAGGGTTGAATTATCATAGTGAAATGTCTACGCTGTTTGCATGTTAATATAGAATAATTGCAAGAGATCCTGGAAATTAAAGGTGTGAATACCAAGTCCCTCTGCAAAAGAAAATATAAAGATAAAAATAATATTTTTATTCACAGTTTCTAATTTGGAATAGAATAAAAGACTTTTAACGTCCATGAGTCCAAAAGAAAGCCAGTAAACCCCAGCAATTTTTATTTTTTTTTAATTTTAAATTGATCATTCAAGAACAAGCAAAGAGCACGCCCTATGTATTAATTTTATGATGGTTTTGGCATATACCATACAAAATTACTAAGATTAAGAATGTAAAACTGTGTTCATTTAGCTGGATACGTAAGATTAAATATTTCAATCTTATGGATCTGGCCACAATTTTAGTTTGAGATGAAGATTTTGCGCGAAGACGTTTGCCAGAGCTTTTCTGGACTACCTTGCATGATGTTTTCACCATCCTAAACCAGAATTTGGGAAAAATCTATTTAATTCAACCGGATTGTGCAAACACCTGATGATGGTCACAACATCGAACGAGGCAGTTGGATTATTATTTATTATACTGGAAGATCATTGGTGTGAGATGACAGGATGCTGTTTTATGATTTCATTGAGCAGGGTGCTGAAACTTGGTTGTACTGAAAGATTCTACTTCCACGAGTCAGTTTTTATGCATTAATGAAAAACCAGCAAGGGGTAACAAATATTGTCATGCATGCCTTGGGTGACGGCTGCTCATGTAATGTGTGTGGCATGTGCGTCGACAGTTAAGGCATATTTAGTGAAAGGATTCACAAGTGGGCAGGTAGTCCATCGCATTTTTGGTATAGTGCTGGGCTCTAGAGGCAGGTAGCTTTCTGTGGACAGGTGTTGAAGATGGCTAGCAGGAAAGAAGGTGGTAAAGGAAGAAAAACTAAGGTTGAGAGTGATATGTTAGGTTGCGTCAGTGCAAGTAGATTGCATGCAGCCAGGGTATGGGAGAGGTTCATTGAGTACATCTCTAATGAACTGGAAAAACTGCAGCTGTTCATTTGGATGTTGCATATGCGGGGATTGGTGAAAGAAATGGACAGCAACAACTACATAGTTATTCGAGAGGCCACGGTGAAGATAATGTTGGAACCTGGTCGGTCGACTGGAAGGCACAACAATCTTCGATGTTGCCTAATCTTTCAGCAGTGCGACCATGCATTCCATGGTGGCCAACTCGTTTATGCTCCACGAAGACTCCAAGGGTGCAAAGGAACATGCCGAGGTGCATCTTGACGTTTATTGGACCACCTTCAGACCATTATGTGAAATAAAGGTACAATATTTCGCTGTTTGAAGATACTAGGCAATGTGCTAGATGCCAAATTTCCTGATGGTGTCAAGGTAGCTGATGATACTTGTTGCAATGAGGATTTACAAGGCAGGTCCAAGCCCTCAGCATGAATAATAATGTATATGCATATCTGGGTGGGGATTGGCCTGTGTAATTTGCCATGTCTTCACCAACACCTCCGCCCACCCCAATGCTGGGGATTATTTGGGTAGGAGAAGTTCAGGGCCGTTGTAATTTGCCCAAAAGAATTTATATGCCTGCCAGGACAGTTAGTATAGTTTTATGTACGGAAGCTGTGACAATTAATAGAGATTGTTTTAGCTACAATTGTATGGACTTGTAGCAGATTAATGGGATCTGGTAAACTTCTTGTAACCAGAATCCATGTTTTAATGTTCTTTATTGAGGCCCCTGGGTGCCTAATTGCAGTTTACTTGGAAAAAAAAAGTCTCATTGTTGCAAACTGTATTCTATATTCTGAAAGCCTTAATGACACCTAAAACTTGAGGACAAATATATTGTATACAACAACTCCAAGAATGCAACATGGATGAAATCCATAACTAATCCTCGTACATAGAAAGTGTCCCATGGAATGAAAATATGGGTATCATCTGCATTAACCAAACTTGTACTTGTGTACTTTTGATTCCTGATATGGTAAGGCAGCAATATCTGAATCCAGAGCCCTGCCTGATCTTTCTCTTAAGAACTATTGACAGAGCAACCCACATATCATTGTTAAATGGTCAACCTAATTGCTCTAAGTTATACCATTCAACCAAAATATGTATTAGTTATTTTTGTATTCAAAATTTATTCCCCCACAGCATGGAAAATTAACTGCCTGGAAAGTAATACTTTGATTAACAGTTCGTGTAGCCGATAAATAAGTATGTAAAAATAATCATCATGAGATTTTTAATGGTGAAAAACACAGTGAGCATCTCACATGAAGAAGCTATAGTACTTAAAATGTGTAAATCTCAACTCTGAAAGAACAACAGTGCAAACAGAATAAGAATTTAGCCTAACGGCATTTCAAGCATTCTAAGGACATCCTTAAATTCAAATTCGCTAGGTTCTCTATTAAACTGCTCAACCAGCTTGTATCTTGAATCATTTAAATAAAATGACTGCAAATTTTCAAGAAGCTTGCCTGCCTGCAGCAAAGAAATAAACAAAGCTCAACACAAAAGACATGCAACATGCCACAAACTCGAAAGTTACATACATTTCTACTAAAGAATGACTAACAACCACTTATACCTCTTCATCACTAAGCTTGCTGGTAAAAACAATATCTCCACGAACAAGAACCAAACCTTTGCTTTCAGCAAATTCTTTGTAATATGTTACAGTGATATATGGGGAAGCTTGAGTTCCTTTTGCCTTATAATCCTCGAGACCAGTGAAAATCATATGAGGTGTTTTTGCTGTTCATTAAATAAATTAGTTTCAATATTAGGATATGATATTCTACTCATTGAAAAACATACACACACAGCTAAGACTTTCAAGTTGATGTAGAGAGCAATGATGCTGCCCTTTTACAACAATGATTTCAGACAACAAACAGAACATATTTATTCATTTCTGCCTTACGTCCCAGCATTTCATTTTCTCTTTTTATCCAAAACACTTGATTTAGAGATTACAAAATTTGCATTTCTATTCAGAAGACAATACAAAGTAATTCCTTGACATTACCGAATGCCCTTGCTACTCTATCAGCATAGAGATATTATGTGAATTAAGGGCAAATTTACACCCAAAGTGGAACATAGGTTGATTACTATACAAAGCATAAAAAGAAAAAGAGATAAAGAAGATAAGTATTATCCTTTTTATTTCAGGAAATAGCAAAAAAATTGTATTGGAATAGATTGTTACCAATCAACACAAAATTTGCTAAGGAATTCAGACATTTTCATCTCAAACATAATGATGTTGCAAACCTTGAACAAACATTGATATATACCCAGCTCCCTTCCACAAAGGAATGACAAAATATGAGCTGCAGCAAACAGAATGATCAGTTCAAACAAGAAGCATATAGCATGGAAAATCATTCTGCATGTAATTAGAAGGCAAAACATTTACCAGGAACTTGTACGTTGTGCTAATAAATAGTATTGCTTGCTCGTCAGAACTGTGCTTATATGACCTCTTCCAATGTGATACTGTAATATGAACAGATGAGATAAACCTTTGTTAGTTGATACTGCAATTATTCACAAAAAATCAGTGAAAAATACATTGACAGGCCCTTGCAACACAACTATACAAAAAAGCTTAAGGATATTTTCCATTATTTTTTAAAGTTATAATACTTCTATCATCTTGAAAAATTGAAAGGCATAAATGGTGCAGTCAAGGATGGAGGATCCAGGAATAGGACTGTCCAACCTTGCAACAAGAGTAAGCACAACGGAAACTCAATGAACAAGAACACAATCACATATGGAAGTATAGTTAATGATCATTTATTCACTGGCAACATGCCCTGCCTTCTGGCTTACAGAATTACAGAATGATCTGGCGTTAAAGCCCAGAATACAATGTGGTCAAAGCCCTTAACTACTATCTATCACTACTGAGGATGATGATGATAATGATGATCTCTAATGCAACTACACAATGCTTATTTATACTAATTCCCAGCTCCAGAAAAGGTCCGCGTCAGCCTCAAGAGGTCTTAAACCCCGAAATTGATGAAACGTGTGAAGGTCGGCCAAAACATATAAATTTCCTTTGATCCTTGGATAAACATGATGCGGCTCGGAACTAAGGTTCCTTGATGAAGGTGCATCCTTATGGAATGGTCTCTTGAACTCCGCTAGTCACGGAATAGGTCCGCACCCTTGAAAAGCCAAGACTGGTCGGTGAATGCTCTCTGCCCAAATGTAGCTGATATTTTGTTAGCGATAACTTCGTACTGGAATCTCCAAAACACTTGAATCCTGGATATGATGTAGATGTAGCCATGAAGATCATATATCTTGCTCCACGAGCTCTGATGTTGTAATGTGGTACAATGCGGTAAGAAACATTGAGACTGGGTCCGACATGAAATGCAAACATGAATGCAGATATTTTTGGTTGATGCAAGATTGCTTGAAACTTGGGATGCTCTTGCATCAATAAAGGTACCAAAAATTCCATTCTCTTGTATGCAATTAGCTTATATTTTGATTCCACAGAAAAGAATGAGGAATGTCAATTGTGTCTGTTCTTTTCAGGCAGAAAACGGGTAGCAGATGCAGGAGACAAATGAAAACAAGGGAGATTTCTTAAGTCATCTTGGTAACAAGAGTGATGTTGAATAAAATAAAAATAGTTCACCTGCTTCATTTTCAAAGTATGGCATTGACATGAGGGAACATAATCAATCTAGCTTCAGGGAGGGAATCAAGTTCCTACACATTTATTGATTATTCTTCTACATTAGGCTTAAGAGGTATCTACCAAATCCCATATCATACAACATCTGACAAGGAAATTGTAATGTCCCTTTTGAGGCAAGCATGAAGAAATAAGAAGAAAAATATATATATACATTTTATTATTTTGAATTTGGCACTCAAAGGGAAGAAATAAAATAATATTTAAAATCTGATTTTGGCACCTAAGTATTTTATATATTTTTCTATGAGGCTGGCGACCCTTTTTGAGGGTTAAAAAAATATTAAATTCGAATTTTGGGGCCCAAATTAGGTCGGCCAGATTGGGAGGCATAAAGAGGTTTGGTATAAATACAAGGTCAATTGGAGGCATTTTATCATCAACAAATTATCTCTGCTTTTATGATCTGCACTTTGGCGAATATTCTAAGGGCGAAAACTCTTATGAATATAGGAGTTGGACGAAAACCTAGCTTCTTCAAATGGAGGAATTCATGACAAAGTTTCACATGTTCTTCAATGGTGTTTCTTGCTAGATTCACACTTAGATTTTTGCATCAGCATAGGCAACTAGTTTGGAGGGGCAAATTGGGCAAGTTGGAAGGTATTCTTTAGATTTTCAAGGGCTACAAACCCTATCAGCGGACCAGCAGGCCAGCGCACTCCTTTTGATAGGGTTTTGGAGTTATTTTTCATCAAATAATTGCATTTGTTGCATTGGTGTGACCTGGAGCAATTTCGCCCAACTAGGGTTAGAGTAGGAGGTCATTTTCGTTGCATAGATTGGGGTTACTTCATATCAGCAGAATTCTATAAATTGTTGGGCATGTTTGGAGCCCATTGCATTGTGTAATAGCATCATTAGTTAGATCTGATTTGTAGCAGAGAACTGGACCTTTGAATATCAAAAATTTTGGCATATGTTGGTGGATGTTTTGGTGATCTGTCGTGTTGATTTCATACTTGTTTATGATCAAACAAATCTGCTATAAGTTTGATGTTATTGAGATGAATAAATGTTGCTACTAATACATATATAAACTCAGAAATTCTCATCAGCAAACTAGGATTTGAGCAGAGGTTTAAAATCAGAAAATTAAGGCATCATTTTGCATTACAAAAAATAAAAAAAATTGTGTATATATTGGTTGGGATATTTCAGTGGTATCAGAACCTTGATCTTGCTAGCTTATTGGGTATGTAAAGTTTGGAGTAATGACAACACATGAGATTAGAAATGATCTTTTTTCCAGTTGCTATATGGAGTGTTGGATGGACTATAGCAAGCAAAAAAGGAAATCAAATAAGTGTGAGCAACCAAGTTTTGAGGACACCTTGAAAGGACTTAGGCTGTCGCAACAGAGATTAGCTCATAGCTTGCACCAGTATGAAGACTACCTATCAAGACATTCTAGGGATGAAATATCCAGAAATCTCTATGAAGAGTTTAACAAGGGTTTTAAATCAGCAGTCATTGATCAACCTATAGGTGAACAAGATTCTAGAACAGCCACTGAAGAAGAGAATGTTGAATTGTCCAAGTGATAAAGGAAGATATGTCTAAAAAGTTCACTTCAACCCTATGAGGACAAGGACAAAGGAGATTCACCTATTGAGTCTAGCCTTGCTTTATCACCTTTACATCATTTTGGCAAGGAATCGAATTGTGGTTTGAGTGTTGTTGAGATGGATGTTGCTCACACATATGATGGCAATTCAGAAATTTCAATATGTAGTGAATAAAGTGAATTGGATAAGATTGATTTAACATTGCAAGATATGGAGGATCACTTGGAGGTTAAGGAGGTTATAGCTATGCATACTCATGCTAGATCCGCCAATGACGAAGATCATGATGTAGAAGACTCTATCCATTATTTTGATGGAGATCCTTTGATGAAGAATGATGATGACCTAGTTTCCACACATGAATGCAATAAAGAAGAGGCCATGAAAGAAGCAGATTTGGAGGTGCACATTTATGAAGACCAAACAGAAATTTTGCATGAAGTTTTTGGGTCTCATAAATCACATCACTTGGAAAGACAATTGAAGGTAAACGAAGGTAAGCTTGTGGCAGCCCTAACTCATTTTGATCATGTTCATAAAATGATGGCAAGTTTGTGTTGGAAGGCTGTAGGGAAGCATGTAAAGTTTGAAGGAGGTCTATCTCTTGATGACTTGCACAAACTCAAGGAGGCTTTGGTGGTAGTAAAGTCAAACTACCTACACTTACTTGCGGATAGAGATCATCTCCTTACACTTGGTGAGATATATTTTGATGCCTTGAGAAGAAAAGAAGATGAGGTGGAGAAGCCTTGTGAGGAGTTGAGCATGGCACACTCTTCATCACACACAGAATTTCAGATTTCTATGTCAGCCACATCTGATGAAAAGCAATGCAACATGAAGATGGCAAAAAGTGCAGACATGGAGGAAGGACTTGAAGGGTCCTACGATGAAGTCATGGAGATAAAGGAGGCCTATACATACGAAGATGTAGCTTGCAGCCAAGGGACAGAAATTATGGCACATGACACTTGATTTTCCATTGAAGACATCTCTTGAACCAGCACTTGACGATGGGCAATTAGCAAAGGATGAAGACTTGTTTGAGTCCCTTGAAGGCACTACAAAGAGGTATAACATAAGTCCTGATTTTTTTATTTTATGACAGCAGCCATATTTTTGTGCATAACCATGAGATTGCAGCTATGACACATGAAGGGAATGGTGTTTAGGGATCTCCCAATGCTAGTACTTAAGATGCGAGTGTCAAATACAAGGAATGTATGGTGGATCTAAGCCACAAAGGTTCTGATTTTGAATATCATACCATGAAAGATGTGGATAAGACACAAGATATGTGTAATGGATGGTTGCAAAGAGCTAGAAGGACAAAGATGTTGGTTGCCCAAACAAAACAGCACATGCAAGAGGTAAAGGAACGTTGCAACCAACTAGATCAAGCAAAGAGGCAAAGGGAGTATTAAAGTATTAATTGTAAAATTAATGGTCATCTTAACTTTAATTAGTTATTAGTTTACATTTAGTTAACTTAGTTAGCTTTTAGTAACTTATGTTTATGCTTCAGTTTGTTTTAGCATCTTTCAGTTATTAGCTTTAGTTTGCTTCAATTAACGATGGTTTCCTTTTAGAAACATCGTCTTGTAATTCTCTTTATAAGAAGTATTCCTCTCCTTTTGTAAATATAGAATACAGAATAATGAATATCAATTATCATTTCATGGTATCAAAGCTTAGGCTCGGTCTTTTTTGGCGAATTTTTTAGAAATAAAAATTCGTTTTTCTAAGGAATTTTTAGAAATTTCTTAGATGTTTTTGTAGCCGATTTTTTTCAAAATAAAAATTGAAGAAAATTTTAAAGAAGAACTTTTGGTGAGCCAATTTTTTTGAAAATCAAAGGGTTTTTACATCTGAAAAAATCGTGGTTTTTCTACAAAGAATTTTTTAGGCCATTTTTTTGAAGGAGAAATTGCAAAAGCTTTTCGTGGATCTGTACCTGTGGATTTTCGTGAAGTTTCTGGCTATGATTTTTGAAGGGTTTTTATTTACAAATTGCGCTTGTTTTTGACTAAAAATCGCGACGTTTGCACTTGGTGGATTTCAAAATCCATGTTTTCTTCTGGTGTCGAGGGTTTGTAAGCAGAATCGCGAGTCCTTTTCATGTTTTTGGGAGTATTATTTCTGCGTTCTTGGCAAAAATCGTGATTGGCTCAAAAAAAAATTTGGCACAAATTTTTTCGCGTTTTTGGACGTGTTTTTTTCATCTTGTTTTTGGATGTGGACTTGTGCTAAGGGTTTTTGGCGCACGTTTCTTTCAAGACACGTTTGGTTTTTTGTTTGTGGCTGCAATGTCATGTCCCCATTCTTAAGTCGGCCTCAATTGGAGCTCGTGGCGGGAAAGGTGTTTTTAAACACCAAATCTGAATTTTTAAATTTAAATTATTAACAAATAATATTTAAATTTATTTTGTTCTTGTGGTCGACCTCATTGGGGAAGGCATTTCTCTTTAGTGGCCGACTTCATTTGAAGAAGGCAATATCTATCATATTAATACCATCTTTTTGGTGGAGTCTATCATCACGGATTTGGGATTTGATATCTCTGCGAATTGTGGAGGATGTAGCCCCTACACATCGCGCACAGGTCTAGATGCCCATCCAACCTATGGAATTCGTGTTTTCAGTTTGAATTGCATTCGCCTTTGAGTCTTTGCCAGCGTCTAAAGAATCAAAAATCATTATCCCATTCCTAGGATCGATGAGTTGATTGATGAGCTTCATGGTGCAATATATTTCTCCAAGATTGACTTGCATTCAGGGTATCATCAAATAAGAATGACGGAAGAGGATGTGCACAAGACGGCTTTCAGGTGTCATTTGTTGGTTCTCAGTTGTGTTCTGATTGGTTTGTCCTTGATGACAAAATTCACCTTTGGGTATCTATCGGCATGACATTCACGTGGGCTTGGCGACAGTGGAAAGGTCTATCGACATGAGTATTTTTCGCCGGGAGAGGTCTTTCCGAATGAGTTGGGTCTCACCGACTTATACATGAGGTGGTTCATCGGTGTAAGTGATCCTTCATCGGCATTGTGTCTTGGCAAGTTTGACTTGTTACATCGACCGACTGGCACATTAAAGATTCACTTTGGCCAGACATATTGCTTTCGGTGTGAAGTCATAGCGATTGTACATTGTCACACCGACCGGTGGCGAAAAGATACATCGGTAAGAGTTAGGGTTATCGAAGTGAGGTCTTGGCGAGTGACCTTCGGTCTCACCGACATTTCACATGGAGTTTCTATCAAAAGGCATCTCGGTGAAACTAATGTGACTTCGGAGTGTGGTCTTGGCGAACGCCGTGGGTCTCACCAATGGAATATTTTACATTCAGGCAGCTTTCGGCAGGACTTCTCCATGGTTTTGGCGACAGAGGGTGATCCCTATCGGCAGGAGTTATACCGTCGGTATGAGGTCACAGCGAGATTGTTATGTCTCACCGACTGGAGGTTGAATGGGAACACATCGGCAAGAGTGGCAGCATCGATATAATGTCATAGCGAACCCTGTGGGTCTCACCGATTGAATACATATGGACCTTGTCGGCATAGGCATTGATTTGTCTCGGCGAACAGGAATGATCACGTGGGCTTTCAGTAAGACACAGGATGCTCTACGAGATGTCACCCCGACTATGCATTGTCTTAGCGAAGGCGGATGAAGGACACATCTCGGCGAGAGTGTGTTTTTGTCACAGCGACTCAGAATGGATAAGGTTTAAGTCTTTCGGTGAAACACAATGAAATCTACAAGAAGTCTCCCCGACAGCAGAATGTCACAGCAACACATAAGAGATAAAAGGGCTTTTGGTGAAACTTAATGTGGTCTGCGAGAGGTCTTCCCGACATCACTCGGTCACGGCGAAAGCAAATGAGGTAAAGGAAACGCAGCTCGCATAAGGTCATAGCGAAAAACAAAGAACAAAGGGCGACTAACAGCATTATAATTGCTTTCGACATACTTACGGAGTTGTCTCAGCAAATGATTAACGAAGACTCAATCACTGTGGCCGACATGGGAATTTCTAAGTATAGTTGCAGGCCGACATCATTGGTTGGCATTGAATCTCAGAACGGTTACATGGCAGAATATTCTTTGAGTTTCATTTGTGGGCAGTCATGGTTTTGAAATAATAAATTATTTGCAGCCCTCTCGACAGGCGTTACTCTTGATTTCTACCATCATCTACAGATTGTCATTATTCAGTTTCATATTCTAAAATTAGCAAGTGAGTTTCAGATTCTTGTGAAAAACGCATTCTTTGAAGACCTTTATAGCAGACATACTTGAAATGTATATAAAAACCAGTGTTGAAAACAGTGTAGGCTCTCTGGTTGTAATTCTGGAATATTGTTCTTTGGCTGTATCAAAAATGTATTGAAATACTCTGTATTAAAAATCTGAAAAACAAAGATGCAGAGATATATTGTAATATTCTTTTCTATGTAATATTTTAAGGATTCAATTATTGAATCCTTAGCGTATTCTGTAGATGAGAAAACAGAGAGTTATGAGCTTAACTGAAAACAAAAAGATCCTCTGAGACATGATTATTGTTCAGAAATATAATTTGAGGGGTTGGTGCTCCTTGAGATAGATATCTCTAAACGAGGGGTTGGTGCTCCTTGAGTGGGTGCTCAAAAATCAGCCTATAAGGCATTGTGAACAATTGATTAAAAGTTAAGCCTGCAAAGCATTTCGGGAGTGGTTTTTATACCCCAGGAGGGTTTTCCACTCGGCAAAATCTTGTGTCTCATTGTTCTTCTGAGTTCTCACTGCTTTATTGTGTTGTTATTGTTTCAGTTCACTGTTGGGATTATTACTTTTCTCAATTTTGTTTATAAATGATTACATTCAACTCATGAATGCATTAATCAGAGTAATATTGAGATCAAATCTGAGCTATGTTTTTGAATTTTTGAAAATTGGTCAAATCTGTTAAGACGCTAATTCACCCCCCCCTCTCAGTGTCATTTTAACTCCAACATCATTATGGGCACTATGAGTTCTTGGTCATACCATTTGGGTTAACCAATGCCCCCGCTACATTTTAGTCATGTATGAACCAGGTATTCATTTTACAATTGAGATAGTTTGTTTTGGTATTCTTTGATGACATTTTGATCTATAGTAGGACTTGGGAGGATCACTTGAAGCACATAGATGAGGTACTTGGCATACTTGAGCAGCATTCATTCCATGCCAAGATGTCAAAATGTGAGCTTGGATTAACTGAAATTATGTATTTGGGACATAAGATTAGTGCCCAAGGGGTTAGTGTTGATGAAGAAAAGATCAAGGCAATACAAGATTGGCCGAGACCAAGGAACTTATCATAGCTGAGAGGTTTTGTGGGATTGTGCAGCTACTATCGAAGATTTGTAAAGGGTTTTTCACAACTTGCAGCCCTATTGACCAATTTAACAAAGAAGGGGGCTTTCTCTTGGGAACCTACATCGCAGCAAGCTTTTGATAAGCTCAAGGAGGTAATGAGTTCATGCCCTATTTTGGAAATTCCAAATTTCTCACTTCCTTTTGTTCTCAAGTGTGATGCTTCAGGAGAGGTGATTGGAGCAGTTTTGATGCAAAATAGGCATCCCACAACATATGAGAGTAGGAAGCTCAAGGATGCAGAAAGAGCCTTCTCCATTTATGACAAAGAGATGTTGGCAATCATGCATGCTCTTGCCAAATTCAGATAGTACCTAGTTTGTGGAAAATTTGTGGTGAAAACAAATCATAACAGCCTCAAGTTCCTCTTCAATCAGCGTGACTTGAATGATAGACAGCAAAAGTGGGTAAGCAAACTTCAAGCCTATGATTTTGATATTGAATATGTGAAAGGGAAGAACAATGTGGTGGCTGATGCACTCTCTAGGAAGCCTTATTTTTGTTTTATATCTAATATATCTGCTGATTGGAAGGCTGCCATAATTATTAACTGAGTATGCCAAAGATTCTTTCTCCATTGATATCTTAGAAGGGAAGGTGCTTGATGATAAATTCAAGGTCATTGAAGATCTCATCCTCTACAAAGACCATGTGTATATTGTGCCCAAATCAAAGGTGAAAGAGAGGATTCTGAAAGCATGTCATGGTACTCCCCTTGCTAGTCACCCAGGTTTCTACAAGACCTACAAGCAAGTAAGAGATCGTTTCTCATGGAAAGGATTGAAGAATGATGCATGTTTCTCAAGGAAAGGATTGAAGAATGATGTGTTGCAGCATGTTAGAGAGTGTGTGGTATGCCAACAAAACAAGTCCGAGCATGTATTTCCAGCAAGTTTGTTGCAGCCCCAACCCATGCCAAATCTGACATGGGAAAGTATCTCCATTGATTTCATCACCGGGCTGCCTAAGGTACAAGGTAAGGATTGTATTTATGTGGTGGTTGATAAGCTTACCAAGTATGCTCATTTTCATGCCATTACTTCAAATTTAAGGCCCCACAAGTGGCTGATCTATTCTTTAAGAAAATATTTAAACTCCATGGATTGCCCAAGGATATTGTTAGTGATAGGGACAGCAGATTCATCAATTTGTTTTGGCAAGAACTCTTCCATTTGACTCACGCCGAGTTGACCCTGAGTACTAGCTACCACCCCCAAACAGATGGGCAAACAGAAATCGTGAACAAATGGATTGAGGGCTACCCAAGGAACTATGTCACAGGGCAGCAAATAGCATGGATAAAATGGTTGCATTTGGGGGAGTTTTGCTACAACACCACGCATCATATGTCAATTGGTATGTCACCCTTCAAGGCTCTTTATGGTTATGATGCCACCTCATTGATGGATTTGCTTCTTACTGATAGTAGAGTCCCTCGAGCTAAGGATGTGGTACAGGAGAGTATGGATATCTTGCATTCTCTCAGGGAAAACTTGCAACAAGCTCAAAATCAGCAGAAAACATATGCTGATAGACACATCATAGAGAGAGTTTTTGAGGTTGATGACATGGTTTATGTGAGATTGAAATCGTATAGACAGTCGACCCTCAAGGGGAATGGTGCGGAAAAGCTGAAACCCAGATTCTACGGTCCCTACAGGGTTTTGAGGAGGATTGGGGAGGTTGCTTACGAGCTTGAGTTACCACAAGGCAGTAGGATCATAACATCTTCCATGTATCATGCTTGAAAAAGGCACTCGGACAGCAGATTACACGATACACCCTCCATGGAGTTGCCTCTCTTGATGACGAGGGCAAGTTGATATTCAAGCCTGAGACAATGTTGGACATGAGGGAGAAAAGGCTAAGAAACAAAGTTATTCTGGAGTATTTGGTGAAATGGAATAACCTTTCAATCGACGATGCCACATGGGAGGGGGTCGAGATCTTTAATCACCCAAATCTGAAGTTGTTTGAGGGCAAGCAACATCCAAGCGAGGACTGTCATGTCCCCATTCTTTAAGTCGGCCTCAATTAGAGCTCGAGGCGGGAAAGGTGTTTTTAAACATCAAATATGAATTTTAAAATTTAGATTATTAACAAATAATATTTAAATTTATTTTGTTCTTGTGGCCGACCTCATTGGGGAAGGCATTTCTCTTTAGTGGCCGACTTCATTTGAAGAAGGCAATATCTATCATATTAATACCAGCTTTTTGGTGGAGTCTATCATCACAGATTTGGGATTTGATATCTCTACGAATTATGGAGGACGTAGCCCCTGCACATCGCGCATAGGTCTGGACGCCCATTCGACCTATGGAATTCATGTTTTCAGTTTGAATTGCATTCACCTTTTGAGTCTTTGCCATCATCTAAATAATCATTCTAAATTGCAGGATTGCAAGCTTAGTGAGGGCGATCATCACATACAGGCGACACAAGGATAATTCGGCCATTGCTAGCATTGCTCTTTTCACAGAGCAAGTTCCTAGTTGGGTGCTATTCACGGGCTTAATCGTGGTTAGTGAGGCGCCACCTTGGGCGCCGAACTTAATCATGATTTCGCCCTCCATCTAATAGCTGGGCATCATATTATCTAAGGAACAAGCCATCGTGATCTCTACGTTTCATGCAATAGTTGCCCCCCAAGCCCTGCTAATTTGCGGATTCGCATCTGGCACTACTCCCGGGTCTGTAGATCATGCTCTCAAACTGATAACAGCATTCAATCTAATCAATTTTGTCTAGGACCTGTTTTCAATAAATTGAGTTCGTTTTGCACTTATGATTCTCAATAGCCATTATCATTGCCGTATGCTGCACTATTTATCTTTCAGACTATTGGCATTGCACTGTCAGTCTATATTGTTGTATGTTGCTATGTAACTGAGGGATCTGAATGCCAACATTTGACATTGTAAACTATTGCTACTGTGCACTTCTATGATTAGGCTTCTTACATTGTTAACAGTTCACAATTCTACTATGACTGTCATTATCTAATGTGCATCGATTTTGTTTGGGTTCCACCTGGAATCATTTGTATGTGTTCATTTTATGCCTTGTTATTGAAATCAGTTTTTGGTTATCCTCTACAAGTAAATCTGAGCTGGTTTGAGTTAGTTATCTTTTTAAGTGTAACTTATAGTTATTTTTGTTGTGGGACCTATTCGTGCCTGGCATCTTACATGCAACCTAGGGATTTTTTGGCAACGTTTTTCTGCATTTTCTCATTGTCCGCAACTTCCACAATCTTTTGGATTTTCAGCTTTTTTTTGTGATGCGTTTTGCTAGGCATTGTCATCATTATTTCTAGGCAATTTTGTAGAAATCGTGTTCTTCATTGTTCGTGGGCTTTTATAGTCGTGTTCTCCTGACCACGCGACCCCATTTTCATGGGTATTTTCATGGAGTTCATGGGTTCCCACTTTCCTTGTGTCGGATTTTGCTTGTGCATCTTGTTCTGGAAGGAGTTTCCATAGTCCTTTTTTTCCTTTTTTAGGACCTGATTTTCCAGAGTTCGTGAGTAGATTTTAAGTTTTTAGAGTTTTTTGACGGGTTTTTACTAATAAAAATCGTGGTTTCATGAAGGGTTAATTTTTGTGCCAGTGCTAGTTTTTTTACAAAATTTTTCTAAGAAAAATAAAAAAATTTGCAAAGTTAATCAAAAAACTCTAAAAAATTTCAAAGTTTTTAAAAAATTCTATAAAAATTACACAATTTTTGAAGATTTTTCTTTAAAAATCTTGTTTTTAGGAAGTTTTTCGAAGGTTTTTTGAAAAATCTTATAGTTTATGAGCCTCTTTTTTAGACAATTTTTGAAAAAATTGTAAGTTGTGCCAACTAATCACAGAATTACCTCGTTTTTTGTGCTTTGGAAAACGGGAGGGATGGCGTATTTGTCCAATGTTATGTTGGAAAATACGTAGAGGTTCAATGGACATAATTACAACACGTGGAAGCGGAGGATGCTTACCATCTTTGAATACCGGTGTCTAGGTGCACTTGTTCTAGGTACAAAAGTTCGTCCCACAGTTGCGGGGAAGGATTAGGATAAGTATGATGGAGATAATAGAGAGGCAGTTATGCTTCTAAAATTATTTGTCACTGATGAGATCTTACCAAAAATATCATCTGGTAAATCTATTGTGGAGATCTGGAAGCATTTGAAAGATCTCCATGAGACCTCTAACAAGGGCAGGGCTTTCTTCTTGAAGAATATGTTGTTTACCATTATGACGGATTACCAAGTGTCTTTGCACGAGCACTTGATGAAAATCAAAGATATTTGCGATCAACTGGAGGCCATTGGTTGTAAGATGGAAGAGGAGGGTATGGTGGTGATCACTTTGAAAATTTTGCCACGTTCCCACAAGCACTTCATCGAAACGCTCAACATTACATCCACCAATGTTGACTTTAAGTTTGATGAGTTGTGCAACAAGCTTTTGTAGTAGGATAGGTGGAGGAAGCAGTTTGGGAGCAACAATGAGTCTCCCAGTGTTGAACAAGCATTTACTACCAAGGACATTGGCAAAGGCAAGTCCACTCAGCAGAAAGGACGAGGCAATTCGGAGGAGGGCTTCAAGAAGTCTATTACTTGCCATTACTGCGGAAAGATTGGTCATATACAGAAATATTGCAGAAAACGGTTGGATGATGAGAAGTCCAACCAAGAAGAATCTCAGCAAAGTGCTCAAGTAGCGGAGTATACTAAGCAGAAGGAGTCTACATATTATGTATTTTGATAACCAACACACCATCAGAATACGGGTAGACTTAGTTTATGCTTGTAGGATGACCATTAAGGGAGGGTATTAAAGTATTAATTGTAATATTAATGATCATCTTAGCTTTAGATAGTCGTTAGTTTACTTTTAGTTAACTTAGTTAGCTTTTAATAACTTTTATTTATGCTTCAATTTGTTGTAACATCTTTCAATTATTAGCTTTAGTTTGCTTCAGCTAACGATGTTTTCTTTTTAGAAACATCATCTTGTAATTTTCTTTATAAGGAGTATTCATCTCCTTTTGTAAATACAGGATACAGAATAATGAATATAAATTATCATTTCAGGGAGTCACACCTTAAATCTTTATTTCTTTCAAGAGAGGAAGGAATAGCAATGGAGCAAGCAAAGGGAAGGTCTCTTGAAGAAAGCAAGCAAGAAGAGTATGCAGATTTGGGTGGACAAGTGGAAAGGTATGAGTCAGAAAATTTTGTATCTTTATTTCTTCCAAGAGAGGAAGGCATAGCAATGGAGCAAGCAAAGGGAAGGTCTCTTGAAGAAAGCAAGCAAGAAGAGTATGCAGATTTGGGTGGACAAGTGAAAAGGTATGAGTCAAAAAATTTTGTTCTTGTACCTGATTTGCATCATGAGTTGCCTTTGTTTGAAGGCCCCTTTAAGGCCCAAACACTTGAGGAGGTTAGAGTAGTTGAGCATACACCTAGTAGATCAGCCACTAATGTCAAATGCTCACATGAAGAGGGAGTCATAAGTGATTCAATTTGTGGTGATACATTGGTCCTACTTGAAGATGCAGAGATGGTCAATAATGGAGTGCAATCCTATCATCATATTGATTCCTTGGTTGCATTGGAGGCTGCCCTATTTCAGAGATTTGTGATGCATGCCATAGAGGCACTTGCCTTTGTTGGGCATACTTGGGAGATGAAGCTGAATCTTGACACAAGGTATGGATGTATTGCTATAATGTCTGGTTTTGAGTTACTAATGCTTGTGTTCTAGCTGTATTATGTCATAGGGATTGGAAAAAAGCATAAAGATCTTGGCCTTCCTGCCCTAGTTCATGAGGATCCACTCCATTCTCTGCTAAGGGATGGCTGTTATGCCCTATTGCACATCGAAATCCTGCAGGCTACTTGGAGGACATCAACTGTTTGGGTGTTTTGGAGAGTTTTGGATCATCTCTTCATCATCGGGGAATGGCGTATGGGTGATACTCTCCATCATATGACAGTGGCGATAATATTGGCACTCATGTGGGTCTGATTTTCAGTTGGAAGGTTGTTGTTCTAATTTATATCAGCAACATAGGTGGGGTTGCTATGTTCTTCTGTGCACCTACAAGGGGCGTCTTGCACATTCATGGGGAATCCTTCGAAGTTGGAGAGTTGGGTGATGTTGATAGTTCCTTGAGGTACATCTATCTCCTCAATTTTGATGGATGTGGTAGAGCGATGATATGGGATCCAAGTGGTGGTAAGCTTGTCATTGCTTGAGGACAAGTAATTTCAGGAAGGGAGGATGTAATGTTCCTTTTGAGGCGAGCATGAAGAAATAAGAAGAAAAATATATATATATTTTATTATTTTGAATTTGGCACTCAAGGGTGATAGCAACGTAGGAGGTGGACACCCCCAACCAACTCAAATTGATCAAACTTAAACAAGGAATCAACTCTTACAACACAATTCACTCCCCTTTTCACAAACACACAACTAGAGTCTTGTAGCCCTCAAACACCCACCTTTGGAGATATCTTTTAGAGAAGGTTGTACAGAGACCTATCACACACCACAAAGACTTACCACAAAACCCCAAACAACATACCAAAAGATCCAATAAGGTTTCTTTGACTCAACATTGAGAATCAATAGACTGCCCCTACTTTTAGGACACCAATTAGCCCTATTTTACAAAGGAAGTACTCCCTAAACACCAAGTTTTCACTCAAACTCTTTTGACAGACTCAAATTGTGTTACAAAACATCAGATTCCACCATTATTTCTAAGATTCGTGACCCCTAAACTGCTGATCCAGCAAACCCTCACTTTACATGCAAAAAGGCTAGGGTTTATTCAATCTCTTGTTTCCCAGACTTACCTAACACAACCAATGCATCCAACAAATTCAAATAGGTCTGTATAGACTCACTAAACCTTCACAAGTTCAATTCTATCAACTTTTCACCAAAACCTTAACACAACACCTCATTTTCTCACAGGAAAACACCTTTACCAGCCCTAGGGCATCATTCCAATTTGAACAACTCAACTCCTCTGCCTACCAAAGCATGTAAACACTAAAATTAAAGTGTATTGGACCCATTCCACGAGTTACAATGGGTACAGTTAGTGGAATGGGTCAAATCATCATTTTAGAAGGCAAACAACCCTAAATACAGAGATTATAGGGCTGCTTCAGAAAATTGAGGAAAACTCACTCAAATCTTAATATTAGACCCTCACAATAGGTGCAAATGAAAGCTAATTCTATTCCCTACATAGCACAATGTGATTCAGAGCATTTACACTGTGTACGGGTCCGTACAACTTCAGGAAAGTTCAGAAATACAGTAAATTTGCAGAATAAATGTTGCTCTTGTTATGGAAAATTCATTACAATCCTCCTCCATCAATCTTCGAGCCTTCTTGAGGCTTTTTATACTTGTTCCCTACAAATTCTAACTAACAAATGCCTATAACTGCTTTTCAAATTCTATGACCTTTCACATTCCTAATAAGTTGCATTTTTGACAATTTTTGCTTGACAACATTTACACTTTTTGCAACTTTTGCTCTTTTAACACAAATGATTCTAAAACCCCCCAATTACATCATAGATCGTCTCATTAGACCTTATTTAGAGTAAATAGACTCAAAACACCCTGTACTACCCTAGACTCACCTACTAACCAACCTATCAAACCTTCAAAACACCCTAGACTCACCTATTTGCAATTAAGGGCTTAGGTGCTCCTGCACCAAAGGGGAAGGAACAAAATAATATTTAAAATCTAATTTTGGCACCTAAGTATTTTATATATTTTTCTATGAGGCTGGGCGACCCTTTTTGGGGGTTAAAAAAAAAAATTAAATTAAAATATATATATATATAAATTTGAATTTTGCGGCCCAAATTAGGTCAGCCAAATTGAGAGGCATAAGGAGGTTTGGTATAAATACAAGGTCAATTGGAGGCATTTTATCATCAACAAATTATCTCTACTTTTATGATCTGCACTTTGGCAAATATTCTAAGGATGAAAACCCTTATGAATATAGGAGTTGGATGAAAATCTAGCTTCTTCAATGGAGAACTTCATGACTGAGGTTCACATGTGCTTCAATGGCGATTCTTGCTAGATTCACACTTAGATTTTTGCATCAGCATAGGCAACTAGTTTGGAGGGGAAAATTGGGCAAGTTGGAAGGTATTCTTCAGATTTTCAAGGGTTGCAAACCCTATCAGCAGACCAGGAGGCCAGCACACCCCTTTTGGTAGGGTTTTGGAGTTGTTTTTCATCAAATAATTGCATTTTGTTGCATTGGTGTGACTTGGAGCAATTTCGCCCAGCTAGGGTTAGAGTAGGAGGTCATTCTCATTGCATAGATTGGGGTTACCTCATATCAGCAGACTTCTATATGTTGTTGGGCATGTTTGGAGCCCATTGCATTGTGTAATTGCATCATTAGTTAGATCTGATTTGTAGCAGCGAACTGGACATTTGAATATCAGAAATTTTGGCATATGTTGGTGGATGTTTTGGTGATCTATTGTGTTGATTTCATACTTGTTTATGATCAAACAAATCTGCTATAAGTTTGATGTTATTGAGATGAACAAATGTTGCTGCTAATACATATATAAACTCAGAAGTTCTCGTCAGCAAACTAGGGTTTGAGCAGAAGTTTAAAATCAGAAAATTGGGGCATCATTTTGCATTACAAAAAATCAGAAAAATTGTGTATATATTAGTTGGGACATTTCAAAAATGGTAGCTACAAAGGGATGGCGTAAATATACAAAGTTGCCAAGAGCTGATTTAGAGGTTGGGGAATCAGGTGGAAAAGATTTCCCAAAATTTAATATTAAGAGGTTCCACTAACTATTAAAAAAGAGGAGTGACAGTATGCGTCCATCTTTTGTATATTTATATTACATGTACTCTAAAAATAATTAACAAGACTAATATATGATGATTATACTGAATAATATATAGATATATATAAAGAAATATATATTTAGTAATTTAATTCATGTGCAGTCTATTTCACATAAATGACTATTACTATTTTATATAATATGACATATATAAATACAAAAGGTATTATATATTTAAGTTAATCTTGCAAATTATATTTTTCTAAATTGACATAGAAACCTATATTGGTAAACTTTTGTAGGAGATACCCAAAAAAAATTGTGAATCCCCAAGCTTCCAAAACTATAAATCATGGCTTAGCATCCATAATTAAAGTATCCCTGCAAGCAGCAATTTCAGGTGACTTGGAAGAAAACATTTTTAAGTTCAGCAGTTCATATGATCCCTACCACTTTGATGATCTGCCAGTGCAACAGAAGTGCTCCATGCCATATGCAATCTCAAGTATACATGTTCATACCGTGAAGCTCTAACTCCTCTTCATTTATGCCACACAGTTCCAACGATGTCAGCCCTTTTCTATACAATTGTTTCGCGAAGTTTCCAGAAACAGACAAAACAGAGTAAGTGAATGATTGAAGGCAAGTGGTTGCAATTCTTGTAACTTCCAAGACACACCTTCATTTCCTACACATGTTTATTATTGTAACAAGGTTATTCTTTGAGGAACAGGATTCAAGAATAATCCTAGATATGGAAATTTTGCAACATGCATCTGACCTCTCTAATCATTGTAGAAAAGTTTGAATAATTATAACTTTGCGTATGGCTGTAGTTCTAACATGGTCATCTATTGTTCTTGTATTCTATCTTAACCAAACACTCTAATATGATATTCACACTCTGTCATCTTCTTGACTTTAGCCTCTGTCCATATATTAGAAATTTATTTTGGGCATGTTCAAACAAAGGCACACCTAAGCCCCAAAACAATGGTATCCAGAGTGCATTTCTTTGGGGTGATAACAAAGCCATACCGTACATCAACGTGGTGTATGGTTCACTGGTCCTTTCATCTGCATTTTGTGTCACTCACACAGTTCTGAATGCAAGCAGTCTTGAAACTCTGATGTCTTGCATTCCTTCACAAATGCCTAAACTTCCATTGGCTATCCATTCCTGAATACTCGAACAAAGGTTTGCCGAAATGGTTCAAGATGACAATGTTTTCAGCAGCAGGTGGTGGAACCTTACTTAAGCACTAAAAAAGGCCGGATCGTCGTGGTTGCTTTCAAAGCATTCAAATCCACTTCTGGTTGTCAAGCACATAAAATGCATTATGCTGTTGGAGGAACTGACGCCGTAAACACCAGCTGGGATTGATGTCTGGACATAGCTCTGAATAGATGTTGATGCTCTAAATAACTGGCTTAAACTCATTTGATCATATTATGCAGTAAATCGCTTTTCTAATCAAGAAAAGGTCACCAATTGCCCCTGTGAGATTTTCCATATCCATAAAGAAATGGTGGCATAGCTAGTGTACAACCAATAAGGATAATCTTACACTTGCAGAAACCTGGAATAATTTGGCAAAAGCCTCGAAAGAAACCTAGTAACTTATTAGAAACTATGATGACACATACATCAAGTTTTCCCAATTTCATAGAGGTCGTGACCGATCTGTTGCTAAAATAATTTTTTGCTTCAAAGAGCATTTTTTTCTTAAAATGATCTAAATCATGTAAAAATGTTGTCAAAAGTATGTTTTAGGTCAAACAAAACATAAGGTTTTTGTGGGTTTGTGTCAAGGAAGATACCTGCAAAATTCTGAAAATTTGAAAATTAGGGTTTCAAGTACCCCTATTTTTAGGAAAACCCCTAAAAATGGGACCTTTCCAAAAATGATTGAAAATGATTTTGATAGGATTAATCGACTTCACAATCACACTGATCAAGTCAAAATCACCAAAAAGTTTGTTTTACTCTAGTGGGTCTATTTTCATTTTTCAGGAAGAAAGATAGGACCTCCGCAGCCATTAATGGCAAAATGGCCAGTACCAAGTGGTGAAATCTAAGCCTCAAAAGCTTCAACGAAGAATCCATGGAGAAAAATGTTCGAAAAGATGCTTCATGACTAAGGGGATTTTCAAAGGTCAAAAAATGTTGAAAATATTCTAAGTCTAGAAGATGCACGCCTTGCTACAAGAAGGGTGCTATGCGGTTCATGCCTCGGTGAAATTTTCAAGCACCCGTACACATAGCATGGTGAAAGCAATTGCTACGGTGAACATGTTCGTGTCGTCGACAACGGTGATCAAGTCAGTCGAGCTACAACGGTAAACGCGAAGCACGAAGAGGTGAAAATCTTAAAGGAAATGATGAAGTTGCAATCAAAAGAGCCCCTGCTCACCAGGGGTGCCTATGAGTTCAAGAGGTCAAAAACAGTCATCAACTTTCACTAAGGCAGTCATCCTCTTCGTGTTTTTGTTGGCTTTCCGACGCATCGTCAAACACGGGCACTTGATTCATCGATCACTGACAAACGTAAGCAAAGTCAGGAGATGCTGCAATGCAAGTGCTATCAAAATGGCAATCAAACATGAGAAAAAGCGACCCCGCTGACCAAGGGCACCCTTGAATTAGATGGTACAGATGTCACTTGTGGAACAAGCCTGTCTTTAGGTGATCTCTCTGACATCAACTCAGCTTCGCAACGAACCTGTTTGCCAGCCTACGAGACACATCAAACAATAGCAACTGTTGATCGTTAGAGCATGCAAAATGGAAGGTAAATCAGTGCATATCAAGGAAAAAGTGCCCCTGCTAGCCAAGGGCACCCTTCATTCTGAGTCACCTGATGAGGTTTTCAACAACTGCTTTCTACAAGGCATCTATTCAACACTCTCTTAGCTTCGCGATCAATCCAACTGCACGTTCACAGGACCTGTCAAGCATTCATAAGCAGAAATGAAGCAGAAAACACCAAAGGTGAAGGCTGAATGAAGAACACTCAAGAAAATTGACTAAGCCTAGTGAAAAATGCACCTTCTTGGGAAAAGGCACCCAAGAATCAAAGGCATCAAACTCAGGTTTTGAGCTTTGCAGATCCCAAGCACACTTCATTAGAGTTGTTCCATCTCAGTAATGGACCTATCAACAACACCTCAAGATCATCGGAGCAACCGGAATCAGGGATTGAACGAAGGCATTTCACCACAAAAAAATAATGAAAAAGTGTTCAACTCTTCAAAGGGACACCTAAAGTCAAAGTAAGGCTCAACTGACTGAAGTTAAGATATTTTGAAGCCTTTCTATGTCTAAAACGTCCCTAAATGGGTGGAAATCAGTGTTGCGAACTCCAGATCAAGCAGAAAGACTCCTCCATCATGAGTTGGCATCCAAACTTGATTGCTTCAACATCAATCATTATGTATCAAGCTTGGACATCCTTATTCATCATTTGTCTTTGCAGGTTGGAGCTCAAGAATAGTCATTTTCTCTCCAAGACGTCTTTTCAAGATCTAACAGAGGGGTTTTCATCATTCTTCATATTTTTGAAGATCAGTTGCGCAGAGGGACAATTTATCAAAAGACATAATTTTTTCAAAAAGACAGTTGATAACTTCCAATCTTCTTGTCTTTTTCCTCTTTTCTTGTCTTAGATCTTCTTGCATGTCCAAGAAAACAGCAGATAATCACAAATTTGACCAACTAGGTATGATCAACACAACTTTTTCAACAAAACCCACTTGTTGAATTTTTCTAGAAACAATAACCTTGCCACCCCTATTTTTAGAGATTTCCGGAAAAAGTCACGAATTTAAAAATCAAACGAATTGGGTTTGTTCAACATTGAAGCACGAACAATACCCATGTGTTAGGTTTTTTCCAGAAAAATACTTCTCAGCGGGTGGCTGATTTTAGGGGTTTTCAGAAGTTGTCTGAACGTATCCGTGTTTACAGTCAACAGTCAAGTTTTTCAGAATATAGTACTCTCAAGTTGAAATCAAGACCAAAATGGTCCTACTTCACGACTTTCTAAAAACACTCGACACAGACATGCGTCAATTGAAGCCCGTAGTCAAGTTGGACACCTTGGAAGGCGTAAATGACATCACCGTTCAATGGATAGCCAAATATGAAAGGTAGTCATTCCAAACACAAAGCCGCCACCGGTTACTACCACACTACCTTCCACATTCCATGTCAACAAGGTTGGATGACACAGCTGCAAAGAAGATCAAATATCAAAAGCAATTTGCCCAGAGGAAAAAGAAATCAACACCTGGTTAGAGGAAATGTTGACTGGAGGTGGTGAGGTGTATAAGCACCCACTTAGGACGTCCTACCCTTCAAAATAGCATTAATGGTGACAAGAGTTAACTTGAGGCCTCATTCCAAGTTAACTCCATGTCCCACTGATCATGCATGTCAGATCCCACCAATTATGGATGTCTATCTCAGATCTCCACTAATTGTGGATCTCTCTTTTGGAGGCACATTGTAATTTAAGTTCACTTTTAGTTTAATTTCAGTCAACTGAAGTAGACTTCCAGTTGACTGTTTGTTTAGTTTTAGTAAACTGAAGTAGATTTCCAGTTAACTGCTTGCTCACCTACTTTTAGACATAGGAATAAATCTTATTAATTGATTGGAAAGAACTTAATGTTAACTCAAGGAGACTTTAGGGTTGCCCACTACTTTGAGTTCTATAAATAAGAGCCTTCGCTCATTATTTTGTAACCTTTATTTACTACGCAAAATTGTTGCACCATTGTTGCCAACAAGTTTGAAAGTGCATATTTGTTCACTCTTGGATGAGAGTTAATTGGTTTGATGAGCAATTGTGTATGATTTCGTACCTTTGCATGTCCCAATTCTTTGTAATTCGTTGAGAAAGCTTGAAGAAGGAAATCAAAAAGCACATGCAGTTTGATCTAAAGATTTGAGTTATTTAAACGTCTCATTCTTATAACTTATTGTTTCAATCTCCTCCTTGGACAGGGGTTCCTCCTCCTTGGATATTTTGATGTTAATAGTTATCGTTTGATGTTGTGTAAATGATCTACTTTCAGCCTACACTTTGGACAGGTCTCATCACCTCCTCGAGAATCCTATTAGCAAGTTCATCGTAATTTGTTGTTTCTAGTGAGTTGTCTCCTAGCCTATACCTCGAACAGGGGTTCCTCCTCCTTGGCAAGTCTAAGATCCATCTTACCGTGAGAGTGATTGCTTGCATAAAGCCTTATTCCAGCATAGATCGGAGAGTTCAAAGCCTCAGACTCATTCTAGCGAGACAGTCGATTCAAGTAATCCAACCAATCCATTCCCGCTCCTATGCCCTCATGCTCTATTTATCTTGAGGAGATAGGATAGATTAAAAGCTAGTTTAGTTGTAGTTAAGATCTACAAAAACCAGAGAAAACCTTAGCTGCAACACATTGTGTTTATGCACCTTTGTGTCCTACCGCTGAGTAAAAAAGATAGGAACCTTAGTTTACGGTACTTTTTACGCAAAACATCAGCAAAGAGGGATCTTCCTCTATAATTCGAAGAGCAGTTACTAAAACACTTGCAATAGCTGTCCGTTTCCAATAAGCACTCCAAAGGTGCTAATTGAAACGCCAACACAGTCCATTAAAAGAATTATATGAATATATTCCATACTTTGAAATCCAAGTTGAACATTCAAGAGAGAAAAAGATCTCACTTTTAAATATAGGTCAAGCTTGACAACATACTATTCTCTGAAAATGCTGTCTGAAGAATGTGCCGCAGCAAGTCCAACAGTCAGAGCAAAATACGGATTCAAGTTGGCTCTCCTATTCTAATGCTAATGCTAATGCTTTGGTTGATTTTTTAAAAAATTTGAAGCGCTTGGTGAAAGATTTGGGCCATTGGCTAAAAAGACCAAACAACCGGATAGATCCAAGGTCAGTCAGGATCTGATTGAAAGTGCTCATATTTAAGGTGTGTGGCTCCCAAAATATATTGCTAGCTATCAGCTATGATTGATATGTCTTGAACTGCTAAATGAAATATTTGTCTATCAAATGTATAACAGTTCGCACTGTAACATTTGCTCTGCCATTAGCTTCTTATAGGAAACACTTGCATGGCAGCTTTTGTAAGATCAGTGGGTCAGAAGGCCGTTAGCTCATGATTAAACAGACAACGTAAGTTTGAGATCTGACAATGCTAAGAAGACTCATAAGCAAGCTGTAGAGCATCAACAACCTTCTTTGGCCTTACAGTGGTATTTGTTCGTGAATAAATCATACAATTGTACACCAAAAAATTTCCAGTTATTAAAGAAATATAAAATGGAGGCAACAACATTCATGGTGAAGGTGAACCTACTTAATATACACTTGATGACTCGTGATGGCCTTTGTTCTAATCACCCATATTCCTTTTTTGAGTATGTCCCTCTTCTCTACATGGCACTTTAGAGCTTCTTATAGAAAGTTAGCTTGTCCGGGGATCAGTAGTGCATCCCACATCATTAAGCTGGCTAGTGTTCTCTTCATCTTTATCGCAGCCTAGCTAATATGCCTCAATCATTTAGAAACTAATTTTGTATTTAATTATGCTTATGAGGATAATTAGTTAATAATCAGAGAAAGGATATTGTGTTCTGTTGATATGGAACATTTTTGAACTTATTAATAGTTATGGTTATTATTGTTGTTAGAAAAGCAATTTTGTGATCATGCAAATATTTGTAAATTAACATGTTTATTGTTAAATTTTATTAGGCATTAAAATTGTTAGACCAAATTATGGTTTGATAATGACTAACCACTCCCTTTGGTGTTGTATGAGTGCAACAGGAAAGAAATGACACTCTCTGATCACAGAGAGAGTATCATCAGTGAGAAAGTTTATAATAGACTTGAAGACGAATTGTTATGAAGGAATAAAAAACACACCACTTAAAAAATCATATAGTTAAATTTTCATATATTGCGTGTGTTATCTTAAAACAAATTATTTTCATGCAGTTCATACATTAGAATTATTATGTTTAGATGGAATATTAATTTTTAAAGTGAGATTAAACGCAGTCTTTCCTATATCATGTTTATTATACATACATACATATATATATATGGAGTGGCAAAGCCGTTGGGTAACTTTGTGGGAATTTGCTGTGAAACTGGAGGTTAGAAGTGGAGGTAGAAACTGGAGGAAGTCTGGAGGTCTGAAAATGCCAAAAAAAATCACAAAATGTTGGAAGCAACTTGAAAAATGATTAGGGAACAAGAGGCTTGAATGTCAGGAAGTGGAGGGGAAATGGAAGAAGTTTGTCAAAACTCCACAAATCTGCAGTAACAATAAAAGAACCAGCCAAGAACACTCAGGCCACAGCAGTGAAGTGGGAGTTACAAAGGCATTATGGGAATTAACTCCAACTTGGGGCATCAAGAGGGAATTAATGAGAGATTTGCATGATAAGAATGGATGGGACATTTGGAAGGGGTCGCTCTCTTCTTTGGTGTGGAAAAATTGGCATGGTCTTTACAATCAGTTTGACCAAATTGAATTGTCCAAAGCTTAATGAACTTTGCTTTTGTTGTGAAGGTGATGATGACTTTTGAATTGTCTAGAGCGTAATGGCCTTTGCTTTTGCTTTTAAATTTGCTAGTGTTCTCTTCATCAGCTCAACCACATTGAATTGTCCCGAGCTTAATGAACAAAAGCAATGGGTATTCTTGAGCTTCTTGTTGGGGAATCTTTGGCCCAATAATAAAAATAGTAGGAATGGCAATAATGGCCTTTGTGATTCTTTGGCATTGTTAGGTTAGGTGATATTAAACTTGCAAACCTATGTCATTTTTATGTCTCCATGTTTCTCGGAAAGTTTCCTAGGAGACATGAGAGAAATGTATTTAATATTGGCATATATTGTAATTATATTTTCAAAAGGAAATTTAATGTTGGTGGAGACTGCACATCACAAGAGGACAAATTCTCCCTCCTAGGCGTCCACATTGGGAACATGAAGGGTCTTGAGTGGGGCATCCAAGTTTGGAGGGAAACAGGTGCCCATTGGTGTTCCACCTAGAAGTTGAATAGTCATTGGAGCATCCTGAAGGCAGAAGATGAAGAGCCTATGGGTTAGGTGCCCATGTTGGAGCCTTGTGCACATTAGTTGTTGCATCATCATGACTCTTGGTTTTCCAAGGATGTGGCATGGGTTTTTGCAAGTGGTTTTGACACCTCTTGTTTCAGTTTACTAATATAGTTTTGCCTCCCTCAAGTTCTATATATTGGAGCCTTGAGATGGTAGTTGTATCTAGTGTTATTTGCAGGTGTATGGAAACATCTGGGTTGTAGGAGATAAGCAAGGAAGAGTATTGTGGTGTATCTCTCTTGTGAAGATAAATAATATACTTGCTCTCTTTTCTCGCGTGGATTTTTTTCTCGAAAGTTTTTCACCACGTAAATCTCGTGTCATATCTGTCTGTTGATTTTTCTATTATGGTGAAAGTGCAATTACATACATATAATCTGATTTGGTAATCTTATTTTCAGATTTGAATACACATACATAAGTTAATATTGCAGCTTCGTTTCACCTTGTTTTCAACAAACATTTCAAGCCTCTTTAGGTTGTTCAGTGACTTTCCAAGGTTCAATGGGATGCTTGACAATAGTTGCTTCCAAATGTAGGATCTTCTTCTTGGCTTTGGTAAAGTAGTCTGATTTCACAAAAAGTTGAGCATTAACTAAGTGCCCTTCATTCATAGCACAAGAATCTATGGCATAATAACACATACAATACCCATTCTTCTCCTTGGTTTGATGAACTTGTTGACACACAATAGTTGTAGTAGCAGCTATTTCTTGAATGTATACCACAAGAATCATGGCCATTATGAGCCAAGAACCAGAAATTTTTGTGCTTTAACTATATTATTTTATATTGGGGAAACAAGGACCAAGGCTTAATAGATTGCTTTGGTGCCCTATGATTTTTATGATCGGGCAGGATTCTTATAGTCTTTGCAATGAAGGAGCGTAAGCCAAGGAAGCATAGGTGTAGGCTAATAAGTATTTGGTGTTAGAATATTTTGTTTATTACATCATTAATAAAATAATACATAACTACTTATAGTTATGTTTTGGTTGATCGGGTATGCCCGATCAGGTTGGTTATTCACCAACCTTTCATTGTATATAATCATGCCTTCACCTTAATCTATTTGCTCAATTGCTCTCTTTGATTCATCATGGTATCTGAGCATAATATATTTTGAGCCTATGTGTCACACTAGTGTGGTTAAAAAATGCTTTTGGAGAAGTGCTTGTAGGTTACTGCGCTGAAGAGTTTTTCACGAGTCGGCATATTGTTTTGAAAGTCTATTGTTTTATGTTTCTTTTTGAAGAGACAGAGGAAAGAAATTTAAATCTTGATTGTGGCATCTTCGTGTTCTTTGAAGTTCAATCGCTGAAGAAAAGTTGCGTTCCAATTCTTCTAGAAGAGTGAATGTTGTCATAAGACATCGAAGGCTTCTATTTGCACGTATATTGGCGGGAGGCTTCTATATGGAGGTAAACGTCAAGGCATTGACGAGAGTCGGGAATCGTTCCATCTGGAAAGAGCGAGCATTGACGGGAGTGGGAGTTGTTCTATCTTTGAATGAATCCTTTCTGCAATAGTCGTGCGTCCATAGAGGTGTGTTAGTGTCGGTGACATAAAAAAAGACCTCTGACCTCTGAACGTGTGATCGCCTGAAAGACACAGGTCTCCCAATGACATGAAGAGGTTGCCGAGAAGTTTGAACGTGTGATCACTTGAGAAAACAAGGTTGTTTGGATTTCAAATTATCAAAAAGTGCATAGTTTCTCACTTTGTTGCTTTTCACAGATAGCCGCGGCGGCCCATAGAGGTGTGTTAGTGCTGGCTGACATAAAAAAAGACCTCTGAGCGAGTGATGGCTTAAAGACACGGGCCTCTGGTGACATGAAGAGGTTGCGAGAGTCCTGACGCGGTGGATCGCCAAGAAACAAGTTGTCTGGATTTCAAATTATCGAAAGGTGCATAGTTTCTCACTTTGTTGCTTTTCACAGACTGAAGTAGAAGTATTCTGCTTGGAGCATTTGTTGTTTTTATTTTCTGAACGAAAATATATATATATAGTTTTGAGTTGTTATTTCTGCACGTAAAATTCAAAAAATTCAAAGCATTTATTTTCTGAAAAACAAACATATAGTTCTGAATTTGATAGGGGTTATAAGGGTAAACCAATTTATACCAGAATGGCTTCTAGTGCACCTAAATTCCTCCTGCCTAATTCCCAACTCCTGAAGGGTGAAAACTATGTTGCCTGGAAAACCAAAGTCCAAATGCAATTAGAGTTTGAAGACCTTTGGGAAATTGTCTCGGGAAATAAAACCAGACCAACAACAACCAGTGATGAGAAAAATAAGTTTGATAAGGCCAACCAAAAAACCAAATTAATCATTCTTTTTAGTGTGTCAGATGAGGTTCAGCCTCACATTTGCACTGCAACCTCTGCAAAAGATGCTTGGGACCACCTCAAAACTGTCTATGAGGCTAAAAACAAAAACCAAATCCTTCATCTACAACATCAGTTACATTGTCTCCAAATGCAAAATGGTGAAAAGGGAGAATCTTTCTTTAGAAGAGTTGCTGAACTAAGAACTGTACTTCAAGCATTAGGGGAAGAAGTCACAGATGACCCTCTTGTACCAATTGTTCTGAGAGCACAACCCCCTTCATTTAGAGTGTTTGTAACATGTTTAAATGTGGCACATCAAACACCCTCATTTGAAGAACTAGTCAACTTGCTTCAATAGGAAGAAGAAATGTTTGGTGAGACTGATACTCAAGACAATCAGGCCCTTGCAGCAAAACAAAAGGGAAAAAAACCTGATCATCGAAGTGGTCCATCAAGACAATCAAATCAAAATCAAGACAACTCTTCCAACAAGAAAAAGAAATGCCTCATTTGTGGTAGAAAGGGTTATGAACTCAAAGAGTGCTGGTATAATTCCTATGCCAATAGTGAATCCAATAGCAAAAAGCCACAGAAATCTTTCCAAGGGGATAAGAAGAAAAAATCCACAATGGCAAAAAAAGCCCAACAAACAACAAGGGAATGTTGCATCCACTTGTCATTTAGATGAAGAAGATTTTTTGTATGCTGCAGAAACAAAGGCTGCCACATCTAACAATTCAGTCTGGTATGTTGATTCTGGTGCATCCAGGCATATGACAAGGGAACAAAAATGGTTTTGTGCCATAACTCCATCCACCTCCTATGGGCGTGTTTCATTGGGTGATGACACCTCATATAAAGTTCAGGGAATTGGTGATATTTCACTTCCATTGAGAACTCACACATATCGACTTACAAAGGTTTTGTATGTTCCTAGGCTCACTAAGAACCTACTTTCAATAAGTCAATTACTTGGGCACAATCTGCAAATTGAATTTGATCAACTCAATGGTGAGAAACTTTGTCTTATCAAAGACAAAACTCGCAATGTGGCAATTGTAGCTCGTGCTTCAAGGGTAGGCAAGATGTTTCAGTTGATTGATGTTGCATATAAAGATCAAGCCCTTGTAGTGAACACCAACACATCCACAGTTCTCTGGCATAGAAGGTTTGGCCACCTCAATGTTGGTTATCTTCTTGCATTGAGTAAGAGAAATATGGTAAAAGGACTTCCTCCCATTCAAAAATCAGAAGTTATCTGCTCACATTGTCTTACAGGGAAACAACATAGAGCTCCTTTTCCTACTGCAGAAAACCAAGCCTCTAGTCCCTTGGAATTGGTTCACACCAATCTCTGCGGACCTATCCCTTGCAATCATCAAAATGCCCGGTATTTTCTTCTCTTTGTGGATGATTATACAAGAAAAATGAGTCTATTGTTTGGCTCACAAGCATGAATCTTTGGAGAAATTCAAGGAGTTTAGAGCTCTTGCAGAACGATCATCTGGTCAGTCTCTTAGAGCCCTTCGCTCAGATCGAGGGGGGGAGTTCACAAGTAAAGATTTTGGAGCTTACTTGTAGAAACATGGCATACAAAAACAGTCGATCACTGTACATACGCCACAACAAAATGGTGTTGCTAAGAGGCGTAATCGTACTATTGTTGAAATGGTGCGATGCATGTTGAAGGATGCAAATCTTACTCCTGCATTCTGGGCTGAAGCAGTTCACACAGCAGTATACTTGTTGAATCGAGCACCCACCAAAGTGCTTGATAATATCTCACCAGAAGAAGCTTGGACAGAAAAAAGCCCTCTATTTCACATTTCAGAGTGTTTGGATGTACAGCCTTCATGCATGTCCCTAAGGTTCAGAGAGCAAAATTGGATGATAAGCCTATCAAGTGCATCTTTCTTGGATACAATTTAGAATCCAAGGGATATCGACTTATGGATACAATCACAAAGAAGGTGTAAATTAGCAAGGATGTGGTCTTTGATGAGGAATTTGGTAGCAGCACCTCTTCCTCTCCATCACCTATATGTTCCCAAGCACCACAGTTAGTTGAACTTGCTGATGAGGAAATCGCAGAAGAGCAAGAGGTTGATGAAGAGAAGGAAGTTGATTCAGATGACATTTTGTTTCCATTGGACGAGTTTCCTCCTCTCACTCCTCCATCCTCATCTTCTGTACACAAGAAGATTCCTAAGTGGTATTATACCACCATCAAGGATGCAAAAGATGATGCAGTTCTTGATACATCTTTTTGTGGGCCTAAGACTCGCAGCAAGTCTTATGAAGAAGTGAATATGGCCCTTATGTGTATAGTTATGCAGAGTTCCGAACCTGAAACAGTGCAGCAAGCTCTTGAGTCACCACATTGGAAAGATGTTATGGATGTTGAATATCAAGCTCTTCTGAGGAACAATACATGGGAACTTGTTGATCTTCCACTAGGGAAGAAGGCTATTGGCTGCAAATGGGTTTTTCGGATCAAATACAAGGCAGACAGTAGCATTGACAAGTATAAGGCCTGACTTGTGGCAAAGGGCTATGCACAAAAGGGAGGCATTGATTATGATGAGACTTTCACCACTGCAACAAAGATCAAGACTATCCATATGGTGTTGGCTATGGCAGTGCAGTTTGGGTGGAAGGTTCACAAGATGGATGTCAAGAGCGCCTTCCTTAATGGAGATCTCATGGAGGAAGTCTATATGACTCAACCAAAGGGATACATTGTACCTTGGCAGCAGCACAAAGTATGCAGACTCATCAAATCCCTCTACAGTCTTAAACAGGCTCCTCAGGCCTGGTATATCAAGATCGATGAGCATCTCCTCAACCAAGGATTCATCAAGAATCCATATGATCCCAATCTCTACCTCAAAGAGCAAGGGGGGAGATTGTCATTCTGGTTGTTTATGTCGACAATCTGATCATCACAAGGAGTTCTCCGCATATGATTGATGCAACAAAGAATGATCTCAAACAATCGTTTGACATGACAGATCTCGAGCTCCTGCATTATTGTCTTGGACTTGAAGTGTGGCAAAAGATGAATCAGATATATGTTTCTCAGATAAAGTATGCCAAGACACTACTCGAGAGATTTCACATGGAAGATTTCAAACCTATGCCGACCCCCATGGAGACAAGTTTGCAACTTTCCCGCCACAATTCATCTGC
>VDFB02256538.1:0-10280 GCA_007258455.2 Sequoia sempervirens | reverse complement strand
CTGGGATGTTGTAGATGTGTAAATTAATAGTACACTTATAAAAAACACTCTAATTGACCTAGGTGAAACCATCAATGTTATGACAAATAAAATAATGTAACAACTTCAATTGATGGATCTTCGACCTACACCTATTGTTCTACAACTAGTAGATAGGTTAACTGTCAAACTATAGGGTATTATAGAGGATTTATTCATCACACTAGATTCATGAGAATATTTAGTAGACATTATGGTTTTACAACCTAAAGAAAACCTTGCAAGATACCCCTTAATCTTAGGAATACCATGGCTAGCCACTACAAATGCATTCATTGGATGTAGGTCTAGCAACATGATAATCTCTAATGGGAATTTGAGAAAAAAATAGTCCTTTACCCACCTACACAAACACATACGAAATTGGAACAAACTAAATGGCGTGCCCTTGAAGAAGATGATTAATTATATTTACAAGCACTCATAACCATAGAGCATAGCCCAATGATTGAAGTTAAAGATGAAGATGAAGTCCTTGCTCAAATTATGCAAAAATATTATGGTAGGGACCCACAACAACACTATTGTTTGGCATGCTTACACTGCCCCTTATACAATAGCATACCTGTAAATGCCTCTAAGTACACTTATCAACTATTTCATATAGTACTTCTACATAGTTGCAACCTCAATTTGTAAAGATTATATGTTGCTTCTATTATAACTTCTACCATAACCATGGAAATCACATAAGACAAAACACTAAATGTCAATAATCAATTGACAATCTCCAACAATTTGCACTACTCACAATTTTGCAAGCACACACAACAATATTTGTGTGAGATTATCATGATATGAAAGGCATACATCCTAGTCTATGCATGTACAGAATTTATATTAATGAAGGATATAAGTTTGTTAGACAACCATAGAGGAGAATGAGCCCTATTATGTGTGACATAGTCAAGATAGAGTTACAAAAATTGTTGGATGCAGGGTTCATTTATCCCATATTAGACAGTCAATGGGTTTCCCCATCAGTGATTGTGACAAAGAAGGGAGGTAAATGGAGGGTATGCATATATTATAGGGACCTAAATGCAACAATAAGGAAGTATTCCTCTTCCTTTTATTGATCAAGTGCTAGATTCACTTACAGGTAAGGAATAATTCTCCTTCTTAGATGGGTTCAATGGGTATAACCAGATAAAGACAGCTCTAGAAGACTAGGAGAAGTCCACTTTTACTAATCGATGGGTTACATATGCTTATTCAGTTTTACCATTTAGATTGTGTAATGCACCAGTAATATTTCAGAGAGCAATCTTAAGCATATTCTTAGATTTTGCACATGATTCCATGGAAAATATGGATAATTTTACCACATATGGAAACTTTTATGAGGAAGCATTAAATTTTTTGGATAAATTCCTTAAAAGGTGTCAGAATCACAACCTCTCTTTATGTCATGAAAAATTCTTCATGATGATGATTGAAGGAGTACTCTTGGGGCACTTTGTGTCAAGTAGAGGAATCTAGGTAGATCCAAACAAAATTGAGGTAATTTCCACTTTGCCTATTCCCCACAAGTAAAAAGATGTAAGAAGTTTCCTTGGGTATGCAAGATACTACAAGAGGTTTAGTTAGGTATATAAGGTATTGGTTCTTCAAAATTATCTAGAACCTCAAATTTGTTATTAAAATTGCCTCTTGGTAGGTTTCCTTTTTTTCAGTTTTATTATTATTATTTTTTTATATTACATGTTTTCACAAGTATGGATCTATTTAGGTTTAAACCATTTGTATATGTTGGAAGTTTCCCTTTTGCTTTAATGTTATTTGGTGGCATGTGGGATGAAATTAAATATCTATGTGTGAAATCCGTTTAAAAATTTGCATAAACATGAAAAATCCAACATTGAAAAAGGAAGGCTTCATAGTCTATATGTTTTTCCTCCTTTGCATGTTTCCTAATTTTTTATTTGTAGTGACTCAAGAAGAGGCTTGTTAAGATCAATTTCTACACAAATGTGAGGATAATTAGTTACCTTCCTTTTGAATATAATATATGAGGAGAACAAAGGTTTCCAGAGCATCACAATAATGGATTGAAGAATCCTAGATCTCCAAAAATCCATGTAAGTTAAAAGAGATATATCCAAACTAGAATTTGAGAGGGAACTCTTCCACTAGGTCAAACCCCACATGGAAGGGTTTAGAATAAAATTATTTGATTGTAGAAGTGTGGATATCCTTTAAAATATATATTATGATCAACCAATATGGAAAAACCATAAAAAAAACCATCTATACTAAGAATGACCTCCATATCCCCCTCAATTGCCAATTTTTATGAGCTCGCCTCTCTAAGAAGGGTAATGAAACTTTGATACCCATAAAATTGTAGATTAGACCATTCTAAATAATAAATATAAGACATCATCAACAATTATATCTATATCTATGATGAGCATGGGCCTATTCTCACTCTTCTATAGACATCCATTAGATAATAATCATTTTTCAAATATTAAGTCAATTTTGAAGTCATGTATAGCCTATGATAGGAAATTAATAGCATGTTCATAATTGGTCATGGGGTGATTAGCCTCAATAACTTATTTGAAATAAAATAGAAGGGGGTCCTTTGACCCCCTCTAGATATAGCCATGAGCGCTAAGAATATAGAGGTGGCCATACAAATTAGCAAGCTAGATCATGAATAAATCAAAACCATGAAAAAATACAATAAGGGTGTGGGCATAGGACCCATGTGAAAGGAAAACCTCCCCAAAGTGATGCACTATAGCAACAAAATATACCAATAAAACTAACATGACCTCCTATAGGTTGTTCCAAATCTATTTTTTTGTAGTAGAAACACCCAAATAATGTATAATTTTGATATTACATGACCCATTGAATTATTTTTAATACATATTCTACTCACATCAACTGAATGAAAGTAGTAAAATATCAAGATATGAAGTCCTCAATTAAGTATTGTAGTTCATGTCATTCTTATATTGAACATCAACACACTTATGATTATAAGCTATTGATATTTGATAATGCACATATACCAATATAATAAAATAATTTTCTTCACATACAAAATAAAATTACTCACTTAGATATAACTTCTAGATCAATTTTTAGCTTGTAAATAATACTGATTTAAAACAAGTGATGCAAGCGTCGAGTTCCTACCGAGAGGTAAAAAGCATCTGGATATGAGTTAGAAAAAGTAATAGATAGGAGATAGGAATATAAATGTATTAAATATAGCTAGGAAAGTTTGAAGTAATTTGCAATGGTGCATTAATGCGTGGAATGTTTAGGGTCCATGGGCAATGTGGTCCATAGAGACATGTGAACAGTTATCATGTGTTGATGGATGCATGCAAAATTGTACTTATGGGTACCATGTATACGTGGACTTTTTTATAGATATACCAATGAATACTTGTATTTTTATGTGTGAATGTATACATTTGTGAGAAGAAATATTCTTTATGATCTTAAACAGGAAGCAAAAATGTATTATTATTTTGTTTAAATTATTAAATGCAAATAACCTGAAACATTTGTAACAATGCTTGAGCCATCTATGTATACATGTATCCACATGCACATAATGCGTATAAGAGTGAAAAGCATCCTCGACATCTGAACGAGTCTCAAAGCACAATGAGACTCAATTTGCATTTGCAGTTATAAATGAAAGAAAATAGGAGAAATAAACTACTTATGACCAATGCACAGTTTTTAAATTTTTTTTTTAATAAACCTTTTGCTCCATAAATTCATTAGTCATTTCAATTGGAACAAAGTTTTGATGTAGGAATATTTCTAAAGCATCAAATATCATTTGCAACAATTTACAAAAACATGTGCGCATGCACTAAAAAAAAAATGCATTCTTTACATGACGCACATTTATATGCATGGTGAAACAAAGTTTACCATATCTCTTTTTTGCTTGTATGTCTATTTGTAAATAAAATTATGTTTAGTGTAATGTTCTAAAACACATGTTACGTTAATTAATACAACTTAGTTATTTTAGTTTATCATACTGATAATACAGGTAACTAGTAGAAACTGGTGTTAGATGGAACGATGATGAGGGAATTGAAACTCATTTAATTCGCCAAAGCTTTTAATAAGATTAATCAAATCTTTTTTATTATAGTATGAAGGAGTTAAAAGCTACTATATATAAAGGCTATTGATTTTATTACTCTAAAGTAAGATTTTAAATCTTCCCTGTTGTTTATGTATCTGAAAACTTTTTGTGTATGAGGGAAGACAAGTAACAATTATATTACAATAAATTCTTGGATGAATCACCTAGAAAGCTATTGATTTTTATTATAAAATAGATTCTAATCTTGTTTATATAAATATAAATAAAATAATTTAATGTATATATTAACCAAAAGTAATTTTACCGAGATAATAAAGACCTTATTACATAGCTTGTTTTGTAATATGAATATGAAATTTTTGTGTATATATTTTAGCAAAAAATAAATTTGGAAGAGATATAAAGAAGCTTGTCGTGAATGTCATACAGCTACACTAAAATGATTCCATGTTTACTTGCTTACTTTTGCATGGAAATTATTGAGAGAGAAACATTTGTAACAATGCTTGAGGCATCTATGTATACATGTATCAACGTGCACATAATGCGTAGAAGAGTGAAAAGCATCCTTGGCATCCGAACAAGTTTGAAAGCATGATGAGACTCAACTTGCATTTGCATAAAGTTAGAAATGTTAGAAACAATTTGCATTTGAAAGATATACAAAAAACATTTATGATCGAAACAAAAGAATAATACATTATTGTTTTTTGAACAAGTGTATAAAGGATATCTAACGATGCATTTGAATGCATGGATACATGTAAATATTTGTTAAATCTGTCAATACATTTTAGCAATGTATAGTTTTTAAATTTATTTTTTAATAAACGTTATGTAACCATTATTTCAATTACAACATTAACATCCATCATTTCAATTTCAACAAAGTTTTGATGTACGAATATTACTAAAGCATCAAATTTCATCTGCAAAAATTTAGAAAAACATGTGCCCAGGCACTATAAAAATATGCATTTTTACATGACCCATTAATTTTATGATAAGAAGAAAATAATTTACACTACAACATTTTATAAGAATGACATTTGTAAGTAATTTCTAGGGCATTTGTGTTTGGAATTTTGGGAAATCAATGTCTACTAAACTTTAAAAAAAATCGAAAGAAAAAAGATGCCATCCATGTCCCCGCATTATTGCATATAGACACATATTTAAATGCATGGTCAAACAAAGCTTACCATACCTCTTTTTTTGTTTCTATGTCTATTTGTAAATAAAATTTATGTCTAGTGTAATGTTCTAAAACACATGTTAGGTTAATTAATACAATTGAGCTATTTGACTTTATCATATGACAATATGCGAGTGCTAGTAGAAACACTAGTGTTAGGTGGAACATTGATATGGGTAAATTATTTGAGTGTAAACTTTTGTAAGATGAATCAATCTTTTTTTTAATGTAGTGTGAAGGTAACTTCTATATAAAGCTATTTGAATGACATATAAAAAACATTTATTATTGAAACAAAAGAATAATACATTATTATTTTTTGAACAAGTGTATAGAGGATATCCAATGATGCATTTGAATACATGGATACATGTAAATATTTGTTAAATCTGATTATACATTGTAGCCTCCAAGAAACTATCATACGTGCTCTTAGGGATCTGTAATAAGCAGGATTTAGAAAAAAATGTTTTGAAAAGAACTCTTGAGTACAACTCTATGTTATGATAGTTATTTTCGAAGCCCTTGGTGTTTAATTGCATAACCTTGATATTATTTTCATTTTTTCCTTTTTTTGGTATGGTGTGAATTTTGTTCTGATGGAAGAAGGTATATTTGAGCTATAGATAGATAAAGATATGTAAGGGTAATAAAGAAGAATGAGCTATGTAAGTGCAACAAAGAGAGGGAATTGAGAGAATGATGAGATGCAAGTAAGGTATATGAATGCCTTATGAAAAGTATTTGATATGGGAGGAAAGGATATGTGAGACTGGATATGAGAATGAATGGAATGTAAATGGTATGAAATTATCATTTTTGAGTTATATGCTTAAAATTAAATGCAAGATATAAAAATTTGAATGAGTGAGTTGGATTGAAAGAAAAAAGGAATTGAACACATTGGTGTGATGCAAGTCAAGCATATAAGTGGATTTTGAAATGTATTTGATTTGAAAAGAAACGATGTGCAAGGGTGGAAATGGAAATGAGTGGAATCAATAGGGTATGAAGTGATCATTTCTTTGAACAAAGGTTGGAAGAATGTCTATTTTGTTATTGGTTATGCTTTTTAAAATCATCATAGGGCTAAGTGTCTCAATACAAACACAGAAGAAAGACTCATGTCCTATTTCTCACTCTCCTTTGTACTAAACAAAGTGCGAAGATCCTTGAGCTTCCTCGAAAGGTGACAAGAGAAGAATAGATATAAAAATATAATGATATTTAAGGATACAAGAGTCAAAAGAGAAAACAAAGCAAAAGTTGGTATGCATATACTATGAAAAGAATAAATACGTGGACTTTTTTATAGATATACCAATGAATACTTGTATTTTTACATTAGTGTATGTATACATTTGCAGCAACAAACATCCTTTATTATTTTGTTCGAATTATTAAATGCAAATAATCTTAAACATTTGTAACAATGCTTGAGCCATCTATGTATACATGTATCCATGTGCACACAATGCATAGAAGAGTGAAAAGCATGCTCGACATCTGAACAAGAAATTTGAATGGAAAACACTAAAATCAATTAGAAATACAAATCAATAATCAAAGAAGTCTAAATGCGTCAAAGCACAATGAAACTCAACTTGCATTTGCAGTAGAAAATGAAAGAAAACAGGAAAAATGAACTATATATCACCAATGCATATATCTATGGAATGCATAAATATATATGCTTGCATGCATAAAGTTAGAAATGTTGGAAATAATTTGCATTTGAAAGATATACAAAAAAACATTTATGATTGAAAGAAAAGTATAATACATTAGTGTTTTTTGAACAAGTGTATAAAGAATATCTAATGATGCATTTGAATCCATGGATACATGTAAATATTTGTTAAATCTGATCATATATTTTAGCCTTCAAGAAACTGTCATATGCGCTCTTAGGGATTTGTAAAAAGCAAGATTTAGAAAAGACGTTTTGGAAAGAACTCTTGAATACAACTCAATGTTATGATAGTTATTTTCTAAGCCCTCGGTGTTTAATTGCATAACCTTGATATTTTCTTCATCTTTTTCTTTGTTTGGTATGGTGTGAATTTTGTTGTGATGGATGAAGGTATATTTGAGGTATAGATATAGATAAAGATATGTGAGGGTAAAAAAGAGGAATGAGCTATGCAAGTGCAACAAAGAGAGGGAATTGAGAGAATGATGAGATACAAGTAAGGTATATGAATAAGTTATAAAAAGTATTTGATATGGGAGGCAAGTATATGCGAGAGTGGATATGAGAATGAATGGAATGTAAATGGTATGAATTTATCATTTTTTAGTTATACGCTTAAAATTAAATGCAAGATATAAAAATTTGAATGAGTGAGCTAGATTGAGAGAAAAAAGAAATGCAAGAGATTGGTGTGATTGAAGGCAAGCATATAAATGGATTTTCAAATGTATTTGATTTGAGAAGAAAGGACGTGCAAAGGTGGAAATGGAAATGAATGGAATCGATAGGGTATGAAGTGATCATTTCTTCCAACAAAGGGTGGAAGAATGTCTAGTTTGTTATTGGTTATGCTTTTAAAAATCATCATAGGGCTAAGTGTCTCAATACAAACACAGAAGGAAGACTCATGTTGCATTTCTCACTCTCCTTCGTACTAATCAAGGTGTCGAGATCCTTGAGCTTCCTTGAAATGCGACAAGAGAAGAATAGATATAAAAATATAATGATATTTAAGGATAGAAGAGTGAAAAAAGAAGACAAAGTGGAAGTTGTTATGCATATACTATGAAAACAATAAATATGGAAGATCATGAAACTGGAAAAATGCAAATGCTAATGTGTTAGAGAACAATAAATGCATATATTATGAAAAAAATAAAAATGGAAGATCATGAAACTGGAAAAATGCAAATGCTAATGCGTTAGAGAACAATAAATGCATGGACAGAGAAATACATAGAGCTATCCATAGATATATGCATGGATGCATCGACAGACACATGTACAGACAGGAAACAAAACTATATGGACAGATGGAGAAATGAATACATGTTACATGGAATGATGTACTCACATACACATGCAAATATGGATGAAGGCATATATGCATAAATGCATGTATGGACAATATGCATGAATGGATGTCAACATATAACTTTTAATTTTTTATATTGGAAAAATAACATTTATCTATTTTTATTCATCAGAATAGCTTTATAAATCATTATTGATATAGAAAATTAGTGAAATGTGATCACATAGATTAATTAAATAAATTTAAGCAAAGGCATAGTTTATAAAACTGGCAAGTAGAGGTACGTAATCCATGAGTGCAAATTAAATGCATTGAAATATCAGGAAAATGCGAACACATAGAGTGGTCAAAATAACTGAAGCAAATGCACTAAATGGAATCTGGCTAGTGGGGAAGGCGTTGGAATGGCTCGAAGGCCATGGGAGGCCAATATAATTTGGCCATTTAATATATATTTAAGCTAGTTGCAATGCATCACAACTATTTTGTGGACGCTGTAGTCTGTTGTACATGCTTGTGTTCTAAGGAAGAGTGTTGTATATGCATGCACAAATGCATATGTGCATGTTGTACATGCACACATGTATAGATGGATGCATAGACACATGTATGTAGACAGAGATAGATATGTTATACAAATTAGTGTGCAGATACGTGTATGTGTAGAAATATGCATATATGCATCTGCAGATGGGTAGAGACAAAGACATATACATGGGTGCATGAGTGCAGACATGCATATATGCATGTATCCATGTAAGATATCGATAGATGCATATATACATTGATGTGTGCATGCAATTCATAGGTGCATATATGCATAAATCGATGTATACATGTAGCCATAGATACATCTATACATAGATAGACAAATGCATGGAGAGACGGTGGGATATATGCATGATTGCATCGATGGATACATAGATACATAATGAGATGAAGGAAAAGACACATTTATATATGCATGTACGGAAACATAGAGAATTGAAATGTGTTTAGCATGTATTCTAATCAATGAGTATTTAGACTGAACACCTTGAGACTAGCATGTTAACTGTGTCATTGTTATCGAGTTTCTAATGCTCATTTACCCTTGTAATAATGCATATGTAATTAATTAGGTAGCTATTAATTAGTCTTTAAATACATAAGAATTAAAAGAAAGAAATAATGATAATTATTGTTGTGCACATATCACCTATTAATCAAAGCCAATCAACAAAGTAGCAATAGAAAACCATGTGCATGTTAATATGGTAGAGAGCATGTATTTGTGCATAAGTGTATAAGGATGCCATGAGTTGTGATTTTTACCATAGCAGAATACAAATTTTCATTTGCACAGAGATAGAGAAAAGAATGCAATAGAAACCTATTTTCTGCCAACAAGTATTTAAATTCTGTCAGATGTCGTGATTATTGTTCTCATAGGCAGACATGTAAAATATGCAAGCACTTATATAAGGAAAGTGAACTGTTTTACAAAACTCCTCAAGAAAGTTTGCTTCCGTGGAATGCAATATACATGGGTGCATGAGTCCAGACATGCATATATGCATGTATCCATGCATGATATTGATAGATGCATATATACATGGATGTATGCATGTAATTCATAGGTGCATATATGCATAAATCGATGTATACATGTAGCCATAGATACAACCATACATATATAGACAAATGCATGGAGAGATGGTGAGATATATGCATAAATCAATAAATGCATGATTGCATCCATGGATACATAGATACATAATGAGATGAAGAAAAAGACACATTTATAATGGATTAAACAATTAATAGTAAGTAGTAGATAATGAAATGAAATAAATTTAGGCAAATGGAAATAGAATGACCCCATTGGGTTGGAAAGTGAATATTTATGTGGCCTTTAGATGATACCAGGTTTGGAGCTATGAGACTTGATAGATGCTAAAATGTC